>PVJX010006917.1:0-74322 GCA_004027295.1 Dolichotis patagonum
TTCTTCATTCACATACTTTATTCTTAAGTTATAGATCCTCTTGTCATCTTCCAGTCTTTGTAACTTTACTGCCTGCTCCCTTGTTATTTTTAAGAGATCTTCCCTTTCCTGACCCCACATTGCAAGCCTGTGTTCAATTTTTGATAGTCTATCTTTGGTTTCTTTCAAGCAGTTTTGCCAGCTTTCTATGGAGTCTTTACTCCATAGAATTACTATGAGGTCCAGTAATTACCCGGGCCAGTCCGGGTGAGTTGCACGCTGGGCTGTTCAGCTCCGCGCTCCGGCGGCTCAAGCCAGTAGCTTCGGCACGGATCGCTTGTTGAGGTCGGGCAGGAATTCAGGCGGCTTGAGGAGGGTGCTGTGCTCGCTGATCTTATCTTCATTAACAGCAGCCCCAGGACCTCAATTTACTCCATAGAATTACCTTTCCTGATAATCTCTTTGAATCTGCTTCATGAATTCTAGGTTTTTTTCTGAATTCTTCATTAAATTTTTCTCTCCATTTGTGTTCCTCCATTCTTCTGTCTGTGTCTACTTGAGAGGTGCCCAGCCCTTCTTTTATTAATCTACTTATCTCTTGTTTAATTTGAATTAATATTTCAGTTTTGGTCCCACTTACGAGGTCCTGAAGATATCTCTTTATGTCCGCTAACACTGTGTTTGATGTTGCATTTTTGCTGCCCTCAATCTCTTTTGTATTTACCTCTCCTGGACCAATGTTCTCAGGGTTGGGGGCTGGGAGTTGTTTCTTATTTCTCCCTTTTGTCATGTTTTTGGTTCCTTCTATACAAGTGTACGGTGTAATTCCCAGACCCTTTTCTTATTGATTAAGGCTCCTCTAGAGGGCGCAGGCTAGGAGCTTTAGCCCTCTTCAATAGGTTATCAGAGATTAGAGTTCACCCACGGGCAGTGTGCACTAGCTCCTCCCTTCTGCGCCAGTCAACCTTTGCAGGCCTTCACTGCATCAGTGTGCACTGATCTCAGGGAAGTAATATTGTAGTGACTCACTGGGTCCCCGCCAGGGGTGCAGCCTAGTCCAAGCAGATTTCACCAATCTGCTTGGTGAGGGGAGCAACCAGCTGAAGCCACTTCCTTACGGAGTTAGGGCTGTCCTGCCCAAATCCAACATGTTGTCCAGTCAGTTTCCCTTTCCCGCGGGAGGGTCTTATTCCCATCACTCACCGAGTGTTGATGCCAGTCCCTGATAACTGCTGGGCTCCCCGACCTCTGACTTCAGCCCGGCTGCAGTGGGAATTCATGGTGCCTCTGGGTGGGTCGCGTGCAGGGCCAGTCCGGGTGAGTTGCACGCTGGGCTGTTCAGCTCCGCGCTCCGGCGGCTCAAGCCAGTAGCTTCGGCACGGATCACTTGTTGAGGTCGGGCAGGAATTCAGGCGGCTTGAGGAGGGTGCTGTGCTCGCTGATCTTATCTTCATTAACAGCAGCCCCAGGACCTCATATTTGAGCGGTTTTTTGCACTTTAGTTTCTTCCTGGGTTGTGAGAGTCCATCTCTCTCTGTTTGGGTCTCTCCAGGGTGTTTTATTCTGGCATTTGAGCTGTCTCTCTCAGAGAGGGTCTCTCTCATTCTACCTACCAGTCCGCCATCTTGTCTTCAATCGTGCTGGAAGAATTTAAACCTCTGCTTTCATTTTTACTTCTTGTCTAGAGAAGCTTAGGTCAGCCAGAGGTGAAAACTTACGGCTTTTTCATGTCTTTCCTAGGCATGCATATGAATATGGCCGTCTAGGTAACTGAGAAAAGTCTCTCATTCTTTTCTCAAGTTTTTCCTTTAAGATTTTTGGTAAACTTCTACTGTTAACACTTTCTCTGGCAGCTGTGATGTTAAACAGTTGCCACTGGTTGTTTTTAACAAATGTCCTTGGGCATTTTCACACAGAGAGAGCTCTGATTCAGGTCCAATGAAGATAAATTGTGAAACAAAGCTTTTCACCAAGCTTCTAGACAGCTCAAATAATAACAGTTCTCTAGGGATGGGGCTTCTGAAAAGCTCTAAACCTGTCCTGTCCCTGCTGGTGGCTACTAGGCTGCTGGTTTACATAGTTATGGTAACAAAGCTGTTGGTTTTTGTAATGCAGGAAAAAAATTTCAATACCCATTGATCATTCTCTGTTATTCGGTTCAGAAAGCCCTGGAATTCTTTCACTATATGCATGCCTTTATACTATTGTGTTATGTTTGATATTATTGTAGTTGAAACTATGCTCAACTATAGCAGAGTGGGAGATATGGCGTTGGATACTGTTGATGTCCAGTTGACTTGGTGTAGAGTGCTGTGTTGCCTGTGTTGTCCTCTTCTGATCTGCTCTGTACTGCCCCCTTTTGTTTTATTCTCTTTTAAATTAAAAAAAAAAATTTCAATGCCCTACAATACTCTCACAACACAGGACCTCTCCATGACCCCTGGTCATCAAACAGTATGGGGATTTCTCCTCACAATTCTTCAGTGGACATCAGCTGGGTATCCTCTAAGTCAATTCAATTTTGACACTGTCTGCCTAGAGATAGAAGGTTTTCACCTATATTTCCAATTGACTGGTTGCACTAGAGGTTTCCACAGAATCTTCCTCAGGTTTGAAGAATTTTCTACAGAGACTCAGAGAACCCAAGCACTTATTCACACTTGTGCATTTGTTTAAAAGGATATTGGAAATTATTCCAATGGAAGAGATAAATAGATCTCTTGGATGGGAAGAAGAGGCAAAGAGCTTCCATGATTATTGTTAGTCTTCAATTTTCAGCATTTCAGAAAAGTATGTTGAACATTTCCCCAGTGTCCTCACTGCCTTTACAGTGGAGAGATCTTTGCAAGTCCTTCCTCCACCAACCCAGAAGTCAGCCACCAGAACACAGCTTTTCTTTTGTTTTTTTATTATGTGACTTTTTGCTTTACATTTATCATGTCTGGGTATTATCCAATCAAAAACTAATATAAACATAAAAACTAAACAGCAGGATACACACATGTGTATGTGTACACACATCATCCAGGAATCTACATGTATAAGTGGACACACCCGCCTGGGACATGCATTTATTCAGCCTTGCCGTGGAGCAACAGGGTCAGCCCCGTGTTTCAGAATCTCCCCCTCCCCAGGCATTGGTGTTTGCAGGGTGGGTATCGGTAGAGTGAGATGGGAGGCAGAGAAGCAATGAGAGGCTGCAGAGCCCTCTAGCAATAGTGATGGTGTGGCTTGGACTTTTCCATAGTTAGTTTGCCCTCAGGACACCCTGTGTGCACAGGCCAGGCACATACATGGTAGGCACATGGCACACGTGTTTAGGCAGGGATGCATCTGGAACATGCTGCTGAAGTTAAAGAAAGATGTGGTACTGATATCCCCCAGGGCCTAGGGGACTGGATTGTGAAGCATGGGAGGCTTGGTGAATAGCACAAGTTTCTGGAAGGGACAACTGAGGGAAGCCTAGCTTCTGGCCTGATGCCTTGGACCCACCTGCTTCCCACTGTCAGGATAGACTCCTATGCCACATTCTGCCCTAAGACACCTTTTTCTGGCCAGTTAGGAGGCCTGGGCACCACTTTAGCAACCTGACTTGTTATGGGCTCTCCCAGGTCACTTCCTTTCTTATGCAGTATCTGCAGCTGATAAGGGTTATGTCTGTATCTCAACCTGAACCAACCCTTGGAGATAATCTCAACTTCCTCTCTGAGCCACCTGTGGTAGGAGCACCTGGACCTAGGCTGGCAAGATGTTGGGTAGTCCGCCCTCGGCTGGGTCTTCTCCATCCACTTCTGGTATCAAAGATTGCAGGTCTCCTATGCCCAAAATGCATGACACATTTCTAAAAATAAAGCTTCTTTTTATTATAAATTATGTCAAGCATCTAAAGAATAATATAATAAAGACTCATGTATCCATCATTTGGTTTTAATTTATATTAAAATTATGCTTGACCTGCTTCAGTTCTTATTGTTTATTTACTTTTAAATTTTATTTTGTCAGCACTCTGGAGTTAGCAAGTATTTCAGTTGTTTTTGCTATTGTGAGCAGAGCTGTTATAGGCATTCTGTACACAATCACACACACACACACACACACACACACACACACATACACACCAGGATTTCCCCATAGGAATTGACCTAGGCATGGAAGGAATTGCAGAATATTCAGCTTGATGAGATCCTACCGAACTGTTTTCCAGTGTAGTTGTATCAATTTGCACTCTGCCAACAGAGTCTGAGAGGTCCCAGGGAGCTGCTTCCTTCAGTGTCCTCACACAAAGCAATGATACCCAGCAGCGAGAGAGAATGGACAGTAGCAACAAGCAACAATGGACAGGAATTGTGGCTGTACAATAGGAAATGAGAGAAGTCAGTTTCAGCAGGATTTTTGGGACCATGGTGGTCTCTGAAAAACTTCATAAGCAATTTCATATGCACATACAGTGTATCTAGTTTATATCCCTATGCAACTTTTGTGACTTATTATTTCTTTAAGGAAACAAAATGTTACAGTTAAACATCCCCTTGTAGATTACTCTTCAACAGGATTATCTTTCTCATTCTCCTCCTCAAAAAGGGAATACTCAGTCAGGTACTCTGGGAGGCTGAGGCAGGAGAAATCCAAATTTGAACCCAGCTTGTACCTCTGTCTCAAAATAAAAAGTAAAATAAAAAATAGGCTGGGAATCTAGCTCAGTGAAAAGGACCTGGGTTCAATTCCCAATCACACACACAGGAAATGCTCTTGGGAACAGGACCAATAGGCTTCCCAGTTGTCATGTTCTTCTATCTTAACTGCTTATGAGTGTGTCCATGGTTTGTAGGTTTTACTTTTGTTTTTGTGTTTTGGATAGCTTGCTTTGGTTTGGTTTTATACTGGGAATCCAGGATCTTCAGACAGAGCTAGATATCCAGCCCTTTTTTCTTATCTTTTATTTTGAGACAAGGTCTTGCTAAATCACTAAATTGTACAGGCTGGGCTCAAACTTGTGATTTCCCTGCCTCAGCCTCCCAGAGTGCTTAGGTTTTAGGCATGTACCACCATCCTGCACTTACTGGTAGGTTTTTAATATTTACACATTCATATCAAATCATCCAAACCCTTCTATGATTCACCTTTCTTCTCCCTTTCACCACTATAGTTTTGAGATTTATCCATGTCAACACATACAGTTGAAGTTCACCACCTATAACTACTGCATTCAGTGTATTAACTTGCTACTCTTTATGTACCCATCCTCCTATAGATGGAAACTAAGTGATACTGAGATTTGTGATTTTGAAATTCTAAAATCTCATGTTTTGAAAGATGTTTGTGAAACAGGGCACTGCTCTGTTCCTGCCGGGGGTCCTACCTGTCTTAGTTGGGCCACGGGTGTACAGACAGAGCCTCATTTAGCCCTGTGGAGAGAGAACAGAGACCCAGGTGGCAAGGTGGGAGAGGCTGACACACCAAGGACAAACAAAATTTCTATACTTGACCAAACTCGAGTTTGTCTCTGGACACTTTTTCAAGCCCCATCTGTGCACATCTTTATAAAACTCAGTTTTAGGGAAAAAAAAAACCCTCCTAAATTAGTTTAGGTGAAACTCACCATGCCCCTGCCATCTGATCAGGCTCCTCGTCCTCCACCACCCCTGGGTAATCACCCAAAGGATACTACAAGGTAGGTTTAGCTAAGATCCCACCTTACCTCCCTGTTTCCTCCCAGTAACTGTCCATCCACTGACCCTGTACTGTGCCTTGGCTCTCAGTGCCCTCTTGCTCAGGCTGTATTTAGAGCTGAGACAAATCTTTCTCCCCCCACTAAAAAATCCCATTGCGATGACCCCTATACCCATTGCAATGATCTGAATAAAGTCTGCCTTACTGTGCTTTAACAAGTGTCACTGGGAACCCACTCGCTTGCTGCCCTGGTAAGCGGCTGTAGCCTGGCAAGCTGCAGCAGTCCCAGGGCGAGAATCAACAGCATTTCCTGGGATCCGCACCATGTTGGAACTTGGGGTGCTGGGAAAGAAAGCAACCCACTTGCTTGCCGCCCTGGTAAGCGGCTGTGAGCCTACCGGTGCGCAGGCTGAAAATCAAACATCCCATCCCATCCCATCCCATCCCACCCCTCCCCCATTAGCAAGAGGGAGCCAGAGATCTGAGCATCTCTTGGGAGGTTGACCATATGCAATATAGCAAATAAGGGGGATTTCCTTCTGTCATCTCTTTGAAGGCAAATATTTTTATCACTGTTTTGCTTTGTTCTGATTAATGTTATTGCTCTATTCAATATTCTGTTTTAATAAGTTCTGTAATGTCCTGTATTTCCTTTGATTTTGCTATACCTGATTGAAAGAACAACTATTGTGAAGATAACATATACTAGTACCTATTACTGTTATCCGGGTAACCTGCTGTGAAGTTCTGTACCAATTTCACTACACTGTCTTAATTGGCTTTGTTCCATCTTGTTCTGTTGTGTTTTAGTACCTTCAAAATAATAAAGGATTTAAAAAAATAAAAATAAAAAGGAAATAACAACAACAAAACAGATCAGTAAGGTTGGGGCTGAGGATTTAGCTCAGCAGCGTAAGCACCTGCCTGGCAAGTATGAGGTCACAAGTTCGATCCCCGGTACAAAAATAAGTCTATAAATAAACCGATCTAGTTAGATCAGTAAGGTACTGAGCAAGCTGAAACATGATATAACTAAACAGATAATGGACTTAAAAAGCAAAAGGAGGAAAAGAAAGGGCTCTAAAGGATATAACTGTATGTATGCTTAAATGTGTAGGATTAATAACCATATTACTAAGTTTTTGTTGGATTATTGAACAGAACTGTTTGCAGCCTCACTGTCTGAATGTCCATTTTGTGTGCTTTAATTTTGTAACTTGGACAACTATTTCTAAGAGGACAACATGTAATTTATCAACTAGTGATTTCTTACAGTTTATTCTTTTTGAAATTCTGTATTATTTCTACCCTTTTTTCTGTTTTGCTTTTTTTCTCTTTAAATACAATTTTTTTAAAAAGGTGTCACTGGATAACTGTTTCTGTAGCAGCAGTGACCAGGCTTAGAGTCACTCCTGAGATCAGCACACAGTCCCTTCAGCTAGGTTTCAGGAGCAGGATCGGAGGGAAACCAAGAACACTACAACTGCGGGCTTTTGAGAAAGGAGTCCATACTCCAGTGTGGTATGGAAACACCAGAGAGAGGTGACAACCCAGAGTGGCATCAGGGACAGCAGCACACCAGGGTGACCAGCCACAGGGGGTCAGATGAGGCAGTGAGTCTCAACAGGCAGCCAACTGAGGGCCAACGGTTCTTCTCCATGGCCTGTGGCAGTTCCCAAATTGTCATCCAATGCAGAAACGAAGTGGGGCAAAATCTGCCTGTGTTTCCTCCATCCTAGCAGAACTGAGTCTTGAAATAGAAATTCCATTGATCTCTTCAAGAACAAAGAAGTTCCCTCCCTGGCACATCAGGGTGTGTGGGTGGAGAGTGATTCCCACTGCATTCTGAGGGAGGAACCTGGGTTTCTAGGAAAATAAGCTTTCCAGATTGTAAAATCCTAACCTGAATGTTCAAGGACAATTTGCAAGCAGAAAAAAAAAATCTAGTTTGGGAGCTCCAGAGATCTCTGTCAGGGTTGTGTCCACTTTCTTGGTCCTCCACAGGACAGCTAAAGAATAGAGCTTTGATGGGAAGCTCCTTCCATCTTGCCCAAGATCTTGCTGGTTCTTGACAAGGCAGGGGCCCAGAGACCCCAGGCAGCTGAAGCTGTAATACTGGCCTAGGGACAGAAGTGGTTCAGTGCTACAGCACTTGACTAGTGTGTGCACAGGCACTAGGTTCCACCCCCAGCACCAGAGGAGGGTGGTTAACACTTCCCTGGGGAATTCTGTGGTTCCCAGCTGAACTAGAGAGGAAACTGAGTGAGAGAGGGCCTGACCTTGCCCCCAGCAAGCAATCAGAAGCACAGATCTAGGCCGCCTCACACACACCCTCCCTCCCCCTGCACTTCTTCCATCTGCAGAGGACGGCAGCCTGGTGTAGGGTCAGGGGTGGCTGAGTGGTTGCCTGTGTCCCTCGCTACTGGCTCCCTGGGTCCCAGACCTCTCATTGCCTGTGGCAGCCATTCATTTTCTAGCTACTCATTTGTCTGCAAAGCATAAAGAAAGATCACTGCCACTGTGATATACGGCCTCTTCCAGCCACCTCCTTCTGGCTGGCACCCACCTTCTCCCCTGAATTCCCCTCAGCTGGAAATTGGGCAGAGGGGTCTGGAGCCGGCTGTTGATGGTTCACAGCCAGAGCTCTGGGGACTCAAAGGCTTGCCTCGGCTGGGTGGAGGGGAGCCAGACAGCCCCTCCTGCTCATTGCTGTGTAGTTTGTGTCACCGCTCAGGGTCAGGACACCCAGAAGCCACCCAAGGTCTGTCTGCAGTTCCTATTTCACTTGCTCTTTCCCTGTCTCTGCAGGGTGCCTGATGAGAATAATCCTACTTGACATTTATCTTTGGTACCAAGTCCTGTGCTGGGCACTGGAAACCCACAGCCACTGTCTTTGATGAGCTCCAGCAGTGCACGACTGAGCCAGTTGTGCACAAGTCAAGGCAACGTGGAGAGGGAGAGGCACTCATCAAAACCACCTTGAGCACATAGGGACCCCAGGTGAGGAAACAATGGGTTAGGATGGAGTGGGTGTGTGTGTGTGTGTGTGTGTGTGTGTGTGTGTGTGTAGGGGCTCTGAGGAGGTTGCCTCAGAGCTGGGTTCTGAAGCTCTGAGGCAAGGAGCATGGGCTTTCAAGTTGGTCTGCCTGCACAGGCACATTGCTGTGGGGCCATGGGCAAGTTGTTTGATTTCTCTGAGCTCCTGAAGATTTCAGAAGATCTAGGAATGGGAATCCTTCTTAGCGGGGTTATGAACACCAAGCAAATAAAGCATAGAACCTGCCAAGTGTAATACCTGGTACACAGGGTGAGCTTATGTTCTCACAATCTGTATGATCTAAAAATGTGCCTAAAAATTAAAAATTTGTGTAGAGAACAAGGTGGGGCAAATGGTTTGGACAGAGGTAACAACCTCCATATGGACATGGAGAAAGGTAGACTACTGGGAGACGCTGGAGCTTAGAAAGTCCTGAGAGAGAAGGTTGATTTGGAGAAGGCTTGGAAGGGCAGAAATTTGTGCCCAGGCCTGAGGGCAATAGGGAGCCATGGAAGGGCTGAGCAGAAGAGTGGCCAGGTCAGACTGAGTGAAAGACTCTGCTAGTAGAGCCTAGAGAAGAAAGGCTGAAAGGCTTGAGCTGGGACTCAAACCCTGGTCTTCCTATTCAAATGCTCCCACACATTCCAGCAGGATTTCAGAGCCTTTAGAAATCCAGAGCCCCACCTGCCTGTGACTGGCCAGGTCCCCAGTGGGCATCTCACCATCTTGGATATGCACATGGGTTGGGATTGGGGCCATGTAGGAGTCCAACTTCAGGGCAAAGGCACCTCTGGCCCATTCTGGCTAGAGTCGGGGGTGAGTCGGCAGCCTCCAGCTCTCTGGCCATTCTGCTGTGCAGTTGGTCAAGTATTCTCCCCTTGAAATGCTGGAGCTCTCAGCTGTGTCCAAACCATACTCTTGACTGCCTCAATTTCGCATCCCCCCATGTAGCACCATGAATGGTACCATGAATGGACCGGAAATTGAATGCAAAATCAAAATGCAGCAAATAAATGGATGCAAAAGTCATTTGGAGCCAATAATAAGAATCACCTCCATACTCAGCAGCAGAGAAAGTTCTGCGGAGGCTAAGCATGCCTGGCCCAGAAGGGGAGGTCAGCTCTCGCACCTGCCCCTACTTTCCCATTCGCAGTGCTGCTCCACTGCCCTCCACAGTGGGATGGTCTCCAAGGACACTCAGAGGACAGACAGGGAAACTAACACTTGGAAAGAGAGCACGGAAGCAGCCAAGATCTCCAGAGCATTAGGGCCCTAGGGTCAGTCTAGGGCTGGGTTTTGACACAACTCCTCCGTTGTCTAGCCCTCGTGACCTAGGGTGAGTCACTTGACTCAAAGTTTCTTTATCAGACAAATCACACAGGGGCCAGGCCAGTCTTGTTCACTACTGCATCCTGGTGCCTCCGCTGTACCTGCTCACAGTCAGTCTCGGTGCGGATCTGCTGACTGGGGGAAGACTACACCAGAAGCCAGGAACCGCATTCTGCTTGGCGTGTGACCGAGCCCAGGAGCCACAGTGGGCACCCATTAATCCACACAGGAATGAATTTAAACATCAACTTTCTCCTCCTCCCCAGTTGCCCTCACTCAAAAGCCCTGGCACCCCCAGCCTCCCCAGTCTGGGTACCCAGGGGGGTGGGGGGCTACACCTGGATGTGACAGGACAGTGTTGGACTAATATCCAACAGTCAACAACGCCACAGAGGCAGGCTCACATGGCACAGTCTCATCAAATGTGTTTGTTGGTCCACTGCAATTCAGGGCTAGGAGAGACCCACAGGTGACACCACTTGCCCAAGGTCCCAAGGCATGTGGTACAGAGATGCCTGGAGCCACAGTGCCAAATCCCTTTCTCTTTGTCTCATTCATCCTCCAACAAAGGTATAGTGGCAGCGTCTGGCCAGCTTAGGCTTAGAACTAGGGGGGTCTCATGCTGGTGCTGGTCCCCAGGCTGAGGACCAAGGCCCACCCTGGGCTAGCAGGAGCTGTGTAGACAGTGAGAATGAGGCAAATGTGAAAGATGAAC
The DNA here is from genome assembly GCA_004027295.1 of Dolichotis patagonum. Lineage (NCBI taxonomy): Eukaryota > Metazoa > Chordata > Mammalia > Rodentia > Caviidae > Dolichotis > Dolichotis patagonum. The sequence goes on from PVJX010006917.1 coordinate 10,731, forward strand.
ACAAGGGCATCTGGACATCCAGACGAAGCAGAAAGAGGAGTAGAAAGGCATTTACACCAGAATCACCTATTAAGGACCAACCATGGTCCAGGAACTCAGGACAGAGCAGTGAGCAACACTTGGGGAGCATACATGCTGCTGGGGAGGGATGGCCCCTGTAGTCATCCTGCACAAGGAGTTCTCAAAGCAAGACAGCTCCAGGAGGGAGCATGACCTGGGACATCAGTGTGGCCTGCAGTCAGGGAGTTTCCTGGAGGAAGTGGTCCTTGAGGTGAGAGCTGGAGGAGGAGATGGGAGGCAGCAGAGAGGAGAGAGACAAAAGGGGAAGGGAGGAAGGATGGAAGCAGATAGGGAAATGGGAGCAGGAATGTCCATCAAAGGGAGAGACTTGGAAAAGAGATGATAGGCAAAGAAAAGGATCCAGAAATGAGGGACTGCAGGACCACAAGGTGGAGGAAAGAAGCAGCCAGGCTCAGACAGACTGATAAAGGAGGACAGAGGGGTGGGAAAGAAGACTGGTGGGCAGAAAGAGCCTGGGAGGAAAGAGGGCAAAGGGAAAGAGAGAAAAAGGGCCCGAGGCTCACTCCTGGCTCCCACACTCTCCTGCCCGCCTTTCATCTCCAACACAAAAGAGGAGCGTGCACCCCCAGGGAAGGAGGCAGGAGGGCTGGGGAAAATGCATAATGCATTCCTTGTGCAGCTGCCCGCCCCTTTCATCTTCCCTTTGTAAGGTTGGGGGTCCAGAGCAGCGCCAGGCTGAGCCAAAGGGAGTGGGGCCAGAGGGAGGTGGGCTGCTGCCAGAGTCCCAGCCTGCAGGGCAGCAAGGCCCATGGCCCCTCTGCCCACCGCTCCCTCAGGCCATGCTCGTCCTCACTTCCAACTGCAAAGCCCTCCTGCCAAAAGGCTGGCTGATGATGGAATTGTCAAGTGCTCGTTGTGAAATAAGGTGTTAACTGTTCACTGGGATGTGTTCACTGCAGAATACAGTGTTCCCTGTCAACTAAAGTATTGGTAAGTGACATGTTTGCTGATAATTCCAGAGTTAATAAATATTTTGCTATTAACTGGTGTTTGCTGTTAGCTAGGATATTTGACAAGTAAGATTTTTGTTAAGTATGCATTTGCACTTAACCAGGGTGTTAACTCTTAATGCAGGGGGTGGCTGTTAACTAATGTGTTTAAATCAGCTGTGGTGTATGTCAGTCAAGAGCTCTGGCCCCAGATTTTGTGCCTCGGTGCCTGCTCCTCTCTCTTCCCTTCCCTCCTGCTGGAAATCCTCCCTTTTCCCGGTCTTGACCTCAGGACACTCCTCCTCCAATGAGGTGGCCCCATGGTAGTCAATCCAACTCCGTAGTCGCAATTATAATTGGTCAGTGGAAACGAAAAGTGGAACACTTCCTGAAATGACCTACGTTTAAAAAACAAGAAGAATGTCTAAAATATTTACATAGTCAAAGGACTGACTAATAGTGGAGTGACTGCTGGGTGGAAAAGCTGTTTCTAGGCCCTGAAATCCTGCAGAGTGCATAAGCGGGGGGGGGGGGGGCTGAGGTGGACTCTCAGGAGTCACCAGGCTCTAAGGCATGCTCAGGGATCTGCCAGGAGACCAGGGCCACCATCTGTCAGTCTCGTCCCATCTCTCCATGCTGAAGTACTCTGCTGGTTGATGCCTGGGGAATGGGAGCCCACTGCTGGTTTTCCAGGTTCCTAATTCATGTGGCTGCAGGAGACCTGGGGTGTCTGAACTCCAAGGAGTCACTGAGTTACCAAGCAACGCTCCTCAAGCCACTGCCCATTCTTGGCCTCGGGACCAAGGTGGGGTTTGCAGCAGCAGATGTTAGAGGGACTGCCCAGCTCCATCTTGCAGGGCAGTGCTCTTCCAGGGCCCTTTCACAGATCCAGCACCAGAGGCCAGGGAGGTGGCTCTGTCCCAGGTGTGTGCCTGCCTTCCATGAGGCCCAACCAGCTCCTCCAGCTGGCCCCTTCCTAGTAGACCCCGGGAACTTTGGCAACACAGGGAATTGGCAACGACAGGATGGGTCCAACAGTCACCAGCTGCCCCCCATGGCCTGGGAACCTGCTGGTGAGTGGAGCTGGAGGGGAACCCAGGCCGTCAGGTAGCCTCCAGCCCCTCTCAGCCTCCAGCCTGCCTGGTATGAGCCAGAACCATGCTCTGGGTCTACTACAACAATGCACACCCATGACTTCACACCGAGACCAACATATACCATTCCAGGGACATGGAAATGCTCTTAAAAAAAAACAGATTAACATGTACACAACAGGCACAGGCACCAGGCACGCACCCTGCAGACCCTGTGCCCACCACACTTCTCCCTCTTGGATGTGGGCAGCCTGCAATTCCTCTGTCTCCTCAGTCCACACCCACACACAGCCAAGATATCCACAGATGAACGCACATATTAACAACCATGACCTTGCCCCCAGCTGTTGGGCAAAACCACTGCCCAGCTCAGCTCATCCCTTCCTCTCTGGCCACCTGGCTCCTTACAGAGCCACCTGTGGCTGCATGGTTCCAGCCCCTGGGCCTTGGTACATGTGTTCTCTTGCTTAAACACAATTCCCTCCCCGGCCTCCAGTCTGTCTGTTGACTGACTCCTACTCAGCTCAAGTCCAGCTATCTGGGGAGCTTTCTTGACCCCCACTCCAGCCCAGATGTCTCAGTGGGATGCTCTCCTTGGGAGCACAGGGAGGAGTGGCCAGGGTTAGCTAGGCAAGCATCCTGAGACCAGATCTGCCTCGGTCTCCTACATTACCCCACACCTGGCACAGGACACGGCATGGGGACCCTTCACATGCAAAAGTGCAATCCATGAATGAATGAATGAAGGGCAATCATGCAAGTGGAGTGCTCAGAGAGACGGAGAAACGTACACTTGAATCAGGAGACCTGATGCAATCCCACTTGCTCCTGTCTGACTAAGTGACTCAGAGAAGTCACTTGACCACTCTGGAACTCCCCATATATAATTTCCTATTATTTGTTGGAATGAATGGCTTGCCCCCATAGCCAGCCTCCTCACGGGCCCACTGCTAGCTCTTGCACCCTTACGTGCAGATCCAGAGCAGTCCCTTGTTCACCAGGTCACAGGCCCAGCTCACATCTGGTGCCCCAGCTGGTACCTCTTGGCCAGGCAGAGAGAACAGCTGCAGGTGTCAGACCTCATGGTGGGCCATGCTGGACCAAGAGCTGAACGGGCACGTGTGTGTGTGTGTGTGTGTGTGTGTGTGTGTCTGTGTGGTACTAGACATCAATCCCAGGGCCTCACACATTCTAAGCAAGCACTATACCACTCAGCTACATCACCAGTTAGTTTCTAATTTTTTTTTTTTATTTTGAGACAGGGTGTCACTAAGTTGTCCAGTCCTGCCTTGAACTTGCAATCCTCCTGCCTCAGCCTCCCAAGCAGCTGGGATTACCAGCATGCACCATGATATCTATCATGACAGACAGTTTCTTATTAAGTTCTCTCAATAGCACCCTGATGGGACAAGCATCTAGGTTCACCCCAGTTTACAGAAAAACAGACAAGTTCTAAGAACTGGGCAAAGGATATTCTGGGATAGAAGACAGAGATGTGTGAACCTCTTCCCAGCATACTCCATACTTCTTTTCCCCCTTTCCCCACCAGTTTTCTACCTTTGTATGAACAGGTCTCCTCAAGTGCCCTGTCTCCCCTACTGCTGAAGCGCCTCCCCACCACTGGCCCCAGCTCCTCCCTCCAACCAGCAAGCACCTCCCTCCTGGAAGAGGACAGCTGGAGCTGGTACTTGCCCAGCCAGTTCTTGGCCCAGTTCTGGCATTCTTCGCTGGGAAAACAGCCTCTCTTTACCTCACTTTCCCCATGTACAAAGCAGCAATCATACCACCTAAGATTTGTCAGGAACAAATGAGCTAACCCAAGCAGAGCACATACCATGTGTCCCCAGTTCCTCTGTGTTCTGATGCTAACAAGCAGCCCCCATTGAGAGGCCGGATCTTCCTAAAGTCTTGGGCACTCAGCACCCCAGCTTTAGCTCAAAGCCAAAGACACACAGGTGCAAGAGTGCAAAAACCAGCCCTGTCACTTCCAAATGACATCCACAGCGCCCCCTGGGATCAAGGAGGCATTGCCTGAAGTCACACCTTGCTTCCTTTCCTCTGCAGTCTCCCTACCTGGACAGGGCTTCAGTGGTGTTGAGCTCAGGCCTGCTTCCTGGGTTCCCTACCTAAGGAGTAGGTCCAGCTGTTTAGCCCGGACCTGGCTTAGAGCAGATCCTCAGTTCATCTTAACCACCACCATTTTAGCTCTTGACACTTGGATTGCTCAGCTTTCCCATTACTGGGACAAAGTACCTGACAACAGCAGTTTAAAGAAGTGGTTTATTGGGCTCACAGTTTCGGAGGTTCCAGGCCATGATCTGCTGGTTCCCAGGCAGAAGCATCATGGTGGGAAAGGCCTGACAGAGGAAAGCTGCTCAATTCCTGTCCTAGACGAAGCAGAGAGCAAGGAAAGAGCCAAAGAAAAGACGTGCCCTGGAATGGAGAGCTGCATGACTCTGGTGACTTAACTTCAACCAAGCCCCAAGCTCACCACCTGATTCATTCATTGACGCCATCAGCACTCTATGACCTAATCAGCTTCTAAAAGTCCCCTTCTGGCACATGAGCCTTAGGGAAATACTGCATTTTTGATCCAAACTGTTATACCTATATGCAAGTACAGTACAACTACAGTCATTTCCCCCCATATCTACAGCAGATCCATCCCAACCCTCCCCATACCAAAATCTGCAAATGCTCAAATCCCTTATAAAAATAGTATAGTATTTGCCTATGATCTATCTAGATTACCCGTAACACCTAATACAATGTAAATGCTGTACAAATAGTTGTTATATTGTATTATTTTGACTGTCGTGGGTTTTTTGTGTGTAGCTTTTTGTTTTCCTTTTGTCTGAGTGTTTTTGGTCTGTACGTCTTTGAATCCAAAGCTGCAAAATTTAATGATACAGAGGCCAAACTGTGTCTTTGCCCCCTGGGTCTTAATTTGCTCATCTATAAAAGGAGCACAATGGTGCCATCTTTGCAAAAAGTCTTCACTGAATAACTGAGGGAAGAAACAGATAATTTCTCACCCTTGCAAGGGGCAGCCCAGTGAAAGGACAGTTGCTACCATCCTTGTCACCCCCAGATGCCTTCCCCGTCCCTGCCTCTGTCCTCTCCATGCTTCCTTTCCCCAGAAGGAGGGAAGCTTCCTTCTGAATCTAGATGTCATCTTGAGATCAGCACTTGAACACCCTTCCCCATTGCCACGTCCCCCCCACTCATTGCGTCCCATCACAGAGGCCCGGGCAGCCAACCCACCCAGGGCGTGCTATGCTGGAGCCGGCTATGCTAACTCAGTCATACGTTTTCAGGAGTTTGGAGAACCACTTGCTAAACTGTTGGCCACTTGAAATATAGCACCGGGGAAGAATTGACACCACTGTACCTGACAGGCGCTGCAGGTGTGACTTTCTGTGGAACGGTGCTCACCAGCGCCCAGTGAAAACCATTGCTTTCCCACACTCCCGCCTGAGCCCCAGCCCCATCTGGATAGCAAAACTATTTTATATGTTTGTAAGTTAAAAGAGCTAAGTCACTTTCCTTTCTGCATGTGGTCTTGTTGCAGATTTCTGAGAGCAAGTGGTTCACCTTAGGGGGGAAAATATTGACAGCCAATTCTTAGTACCTCCTTCCTAACATACATTCTCCTAGAAAGCCCATCTTGGCCTGCCTTGAAAGATTTCTTAACTTGCAGGGCCTTAGAAATCTTGACTTTTAGAAACTTCAGGTTAGAGGGACTTTAGATTCTAGAATTCTGAAACCCAAGACTCCTGTCTTAGATTCAGAACATTCCAGTTAGGAAAGTCTCATCTTATTCAGGGATTTGATTCCAGAGTGACTGGGTAAGCAAATATTTCAGTCTAGTGTAGTCAAAAGTCCATTGTTAAAAAGAGGTACCTTTTTACATCATGAGCTGCAGTATAAACGAGTACAACCACTATGAAAATCAGTATGAAGGTTCCTCGAAAAACTAAAAGTGGAAATTTCTTGTGACCCTGCTATACTCCTTCTAGGTATCTTCCCCAAAGAGATAAAGACATCATACTACCATAATCCATGTATACCAGTATTTATAGTAGCACAGATACTAATAACTAAATCTTGGAAACAGCTTATCTATCAACAGATGAATGGATAAAGAAAATGTACTGTTTATACATAATGAAGTACTATTCACCCATAAAGATGAGTAAATCTGAGTCATTTGTACAAAAAGGAAGCACCTTGAGACCATAATGCTAAGTGAAATAAATCAGATAACAGAAGGTTAAATATTGCATGGTTTCTCTTACACAAGAAACCCTAGGGATAAATAAAGAGCAAAATCAAAGATAGATGATAGGGAACAGGGAGGAGATGGGGAAGGAGAGAGGGAAAGGGGAGGGAAGGGAGGGAAAAAGAAATTTTAAAAGATTAAGATGCAATGCATATATATACCATCCCCATGATAAACGTATTCATTATGTATCCTAAACATATACCAACAAAAAAGTTTCCTTTGTTGGAGGCCAGCTTGGGCAATTTAGCAAGATCCTGTCTCCAAAAAACATTTTTTATATATTAAAGGGCTGGGGTGTGGCTCAGTGGTAAAGCACTTGCCTGTAGTGTGTGAGGCCTAGATTCAACTCCCAGTACTGAAAAAAAAAGTCTCCCAGGTAAACCTTGCCCAGAGACCACATCCTGGAGACCATTCAGCTCTCTACTGTGGTCCTACTTTTTTCCTTCCACAAAGGGAACAAACCCCTGCCTTTTCAGTTGTGGAGATGATGTGTTTGGTGTGGGTTCAGCGTGATGGTAGTAAAATATCTTTAAATCCTGGAATTCACCCAAGGTGGCAGTGTGCCCACGCTCACTATTAGAAGCACTGGGAACCACAGCCCCAGCGACCTTCACGTCCTGGTGGAGTACACAGAAGCCTGTGTGCCTGCTTCTCCCTCTCCCAGTCAGAGTTGAAATTCACTCGCAGAAAATTTAAATATAGAAATGGGTTCTGGGAAGGGACCTCACTGCCAGGCTCCATCAAATCCTGAGATCTCCCCTCATAGAATCCCTCAAAAAGAGCTCCTTTTATCTCCGAATTCCTGCAGCATTAGGAAACTTACCCCCCTGCAAGACCACCAGGCCACTTCCAATCACCTTTAATTATATTTCTGTGACAAAATGTATCTTCTTGCACCTCTGATCACTAACATACATTTATGAAGGGCCTCTTCTGCAGAAACTGGGGACATGGAAATCAGATCCTGCCTGAATCCCTGAAGTACCAGTGCTGAGGTAAAAATAATGCTGTGTTTGTGCAGAGAAGACCCAGGGACTTGTTGGCTCCACCCCAAATTTACATGTAATTTCTGAGGATTCTTAGACCCCTAAAATTCCATCATCTAGTCCAAATCTCTTGTACTGCCAATGAAAAAAAGAAAGAAAAATCACAGACGGGGAATGGGGAGACACTTCCCCAAGGTCAAAGTCATGCAGCACTGAAGCCCAAGCTTCAGAGTCAGGATCCAGACCCCTGCGTGACCCAGTCCTGCAGCAGCCCTCTCCCAGCCAAGCCTAGACAAGGCCAGGCTGAAATCGGAAGCAGAACCCCCCTCTCTCCCAGCCCCACCCCATCCCTGGGGCTGGGGACTTGCATCTACGTGACAGCCTCCAGCCATTCGGAGCCACAGGAGGGCCTGGCATAGGCCCAGGCCACTGACGGGGGCAGACAGCTGGGCCGGGTGATGGGTGGTTTTAATATTTAAACACAGTTTGCTGCCGCTGCACAGCCGCGGGCCAAGGCAGCTGCCTCCTCTTTCTTCTCTTTCCTTCCTTCTTTCCTTCCCTTTTTTTTTTAAATCTTTAATGTCTCCTGCCAGCCACCAGTGGGGGAGGTGACGTTCCAGTGTCATATTTCAAAGGGTTGCCACAGCTGGAGGGATATTCAGAGCATTCCGAGCCAATCCATTGTGTATAAATATATAGATATATATATATATAGGTTTCATTATCCCCTTCAGGGCTGCCAGAGAACATATTCTTTTAATATGTATAATATATTTGAGCTGCTACATGACTCGCAGGAGGAGGGAGGGGGCCCACAATTGACATTTCAGAGGCATTTCCATAGACAGAGAAACTGACTTTGGGAAAGGGGAGAGGTCTGTTCAGGTTCAGGGTGGCCTTGGGGCCCTATCGCTGGGCAGCTGTGGGTGCTAAAATGTAACTCTGTCTGGTGCCTGGGCCCTGCACGGGTTTTTATTTGCTTCCCTAAGGTGATTCATCTAGTCCTTTTGGGCACCTGTAATTTTCCGTTGTTAAGCGGTGTGCACTGTCGTAACAAAGGATTTGGGGGCAACGTTCCTGTTTGTGGCACAGCCATAGAGGTCCAAGGCCATATGCTTACTATGTGACCTTGGGTACCCTGCTTAAGCTGCCCCCTTATGTCAGTGGAGACAGCAGGCCTGCCTTGCCAGGCAATCACAGCACACATATGACATGTCTAGGGGTAAGAGGGCTGAGCAGAGATCATAGGGTTCCCAAGAAGTGATGCTGAGAGCGACGCTGAAAGACATCACTGCAGAGAGTCAGGGAGAGAGATTGTTCCCTGTGCCTCGCAAGCCTGTAAGGGACATTTTGGTCACTTGAGACCCACTTGCGGGTTGGGTCCAGAGAGACTGGGTTACCCTCGGCTGCCAGACTTCACTTGATGCACCCTCAGGACCTCAGCTTCCCCTCTGTCTCCTCTGCAGGACACAGACCTCAGCCTCTGAGTCCTGTTTTGCTTACTAGTGCCTGCTGGGTGCTCCCATAACCACTTCACAGAAGGCAAAACAATGTTTTCCTTAAGTCAAAATAAGATGGTGGCTTGCTTTTCCTGAGCATTCCTCAGCATCCCTGTCTCTCCGGAGGCCTCCTGGGGCTCCACTTCTGCCTTCCCCAGGGTCTCGCCACTGGTTGAAGACCGAGGTCACCAGATGGTGGGAACAGATGAGAACTCCTAGGGAGAGGCTCCCAAAGGGCTCAGATGGGCTGTGTCAGTGGGAGAATAAAGAGAAAGAGTGGCCCCTGTCTCAGGGTCCCTATAGCACTGCACACAGCTCTTAACTTTCATCACTTGCTTGCCTCACTCCCTCTCCTTGGTCAAATGCACATCCATGCACCCAGGTTTTTAAGGAATCACCCAGCTTCCTTCCAAACCTCCATCCAACATCTACCAGCAAAGACGCTTCAACCCTCCTGTAAATTCTGTCTAGAACCCCAAGCCACTAGCACCCCCCCACACACACACATTGCATTATGGCTTCAGCTTCCTCTCTGGTCTCCTGGCTTCCATTCATGCCTCACCCACCCCACTCACCGCCCAGTGCCAGAGGGCCTTTAAACACGATAAATAGGACCATTTCCTTGCCGGATGTCTCCCCTTCCACTTGCCTTGCCTTCGCATGACTGGCTCTCATCTCTTCCTGCTAGGTTTAAGTGCCACCTCCTTTAAGCAACCACCCCAACTACTTCAGTGACAGGGATGTCCTCCCTTCCTCCTTGGTTATTCTTTCTCTCTGCTCTTTTGTGGCTTCCCTCCAAGCATGCAACATCACTTATAATTGTTTGTTGATGTTTACTTGTTTGGCAGTCCCCGTCCCATCCCTGGATGGTGAGGTCCCTGGGAACACAGCCTGGTGTTTCTCTTTGGTTGCTTTCGGCCCTGGCCCCTAGGCAGCACAGGCTGACACACAGTGGGTCCTGGACAGACAGCTGGGCATCATTTGGTCAGCTGGAGTCATCATGGGCTCAGCCTGGTAAATCAGGAGAATGCACGGCCCGACACAGACGACAATCTACAGAGGAGCAAGGCCTGGAGGAGAGGTGTGAGAACGGCTCAAGCAAGGAGTCCCCAGGATACCACCCCCCTAGCCGCAGGTGTCTGCTTCCTTTTGTATCCATTTCAGAAGCCCGTGGACCCTTCCTTATGCTGAACAACCCACAGGGCGGCCAGTGCCCTGGCCTTGTCCTCCAGGGCTCAGCCCTGGCTCGCTTGCACACTTCCTGGCAGCCAAAGAAGGTCTCTCAGGGGCCTGAGAAGTCTCCAAGTCCATTCCCTTGCCCTTTCTACCCATAGACCCACCTCCTCCCATCCTCATTACTGTAGACAAATGCTTGGTGCTGTGGAATTTAGGATTGGGTTTAAAAGACTTGCGTAGCCCCCTTTGGGGGCCTCAGTTTCCCTTTCTGAACAATGGAGTCTCATCCACCCCAGCGCGACCGAGGAGTATCCTCTCCGTGGAGCGCTGGCGCCCCCTGCTGGACCACGGAGAGCGCGCAGGCCGCGCTCTCTGCCGATCCCCGGTGATGCCCCGCCCACAGACCTGGCACAGGCCAGAGTGCAGCGCCACAGGTCTGGAAGCTCAGACAGTGCGAGACTCACAGGTACAGAGACACAAATAACCCTCCCGGCCTCAGCGGTCCAGACCACCCTAAACAGGGACACCACGCAAACCACACTTTACCCAGACAGCCCCAGTCCCTTAGCCCCAGAAGTACAGAAAGCAAAGGGTGACCATTGGCAGAAGGTGTGGGCAGACATGCGGGGTGCGGTGGGGTGTTCATGTGTGTCTGCGTCTCGGAGGCCTCTCGGTGTGGGAAGGAAAGGTAGGAGGTGCATAACACCCCATGCCTGTGACAGCTCGGTCCTCTGAGAGAAGTGAAGCAGGGCGCCATTGCCCCAGCTCAGGCCATTCGGGTGTGGGGTAGAGAGACTCCCAATCTCTCTCCCTGCCTGGCCATGCTGTAATCCGCGGCCCCCTGCCTTGGGTGTTCTCCCAGTATCCCCTAGGACCACAGCAGGATCCTGCAGCTGGGTTAGAAGTTCCGGGAGGCCTCCAAGTTCCTGGCCTGGAGCCCTGTTGTCTGCAAATCAGGCTTGCTGGCTTTTTATTCACTCATTCTCCTGGACTTGCTGAGCACCCGCGACACATTACATGTTCACTGGGTACAGTGCACACCCTGTGAGGACACAGTCACACCTCATGTAGCTGACCTCCGATGAATGATGGGAAAGAAACAAGCAAATAGGCTGATAATCCAGCACCTTCACTGCCTAGCATACCCAAGGAAAATAAAAACCTACATCCCTCTGTTATGGTTTGTCCCTTCAAATTCAGGTGGAAATTTAAAATCCTCACTGTGAGACATTAAGAAGTGGGACCAGGTGGATCATTTAAGAGCTCGGCCCTTACTGGTTCACCCTGAGAATGGGTCTGCTACCCGAGCTGGTATACTCAGGGCTGCCATGCACTTCCTGACTTGGGCTTTGTGATGTGCTGTGTCACAGGAGGACTCTACCAATAAGAAGACCATCACCAGATGCAGCCCCTTGACCTTGCACCAGAACTGTGAGCCAAAATAACCTTTCTTTATAAGTCATTCTGTGGTATCGTGTTGTCAGCACCAGGAAATGGACTGAGACACTGTGTTTATACAAACACTTGCACAGGAATGTTGATAGCAGCTCTATTCCTTATTAGAGTCAGCACAGGTGTCCGTCAACAGGGTAGTGTATAATCAGCCTGGGACATTCACGCGTCAGGACAGAGCTCCACAAGAAGACAGACTAAACAACCAAGACTCAGGCCATGTGCACTCACCCAACAGCATTATGCTGAGCCAAAGAAATCAAACTCAAAAGCCAGATGCGGTGGTCCACACCTGTCACTCCAACTATGTACATACTTAGGAAGCTAGGACAGGAAGACTTCAAGTTAGACGCCAACATAGGCAACTTAGCAGGATCCTACCTCAAAATAAAAAGTAGAAAGAGCTAGTGCTGTAGCTTAGTTGTAGAGCACTTGCTTAGCATGCAGGAGGCCTTCAGTTCAGTCCTCAGCATCTGGGCACTGAGTACTGACCCAGTAACAGCACGCAGTATAGGAAGAAAAGGAAATCAAACACAGAAGAAGACATGCTGAAAAGCTGAGCTTAGTGAAAGAAACTGGAGTGCTGGGCATGAAAGAGGCCATGTAACTGGACCTTTGGAGATGACAGAAATGTTGATTGGATAATGGTTACTAGGACACGTATACTGGTCAAAACTCAAAGCTTGGGTGTGGTGGTGCACACCTGAAATCTCAGCACGCAGGAGGCTGAGGCAGGAAGATTACTGTGAGTTTAAGGCCAACCTGAACTACAGAGCGAGGCCCTGCCTTAAAAAAAAAACTGATCAAAATGTATACTTTAAATGAATGTATTTTATTGTTTGTAAATTGTACCTCAAAAAAGTTGATTTTGGAAAAAATATGATGCCAATATATATAAGACAATAGGATGAGAGAGAGGTGTATTTTAGTACCAGGTATTGAACTCATGACCTTGCAATTACCAGGCAGGCGCTTATGCCACTGAGCCAAATCCCTGGCCAGAGAGGTGTATTTTGGATAATGCTATCAGAGTTGCCCTTCTGAAAAATTATAGTGGAGCTGAGACCCGGATGGAATGGGGAGCTGGACTTGAGGATATTAAAAGTAAAACAATACAAATAGAGGGACCAGCAAAAGCAAATGCCCTGAGGCAATCTGGCCCCTCTGTCCCGGCCCAACAAACTGACACAAAGCTTGTACTAGTGTGTATGCAAGGGCTGCCATTTGCTGCCTTCATTAAAACAGTAAAGAGTGTCTGCTCCCCTGCCCTGTCTGGCCGTGCCCTCAAGGACTGTCCTGGGGCATCAGAACCCCCATCAGCTTGGGCTCTACCTGCACTAATGAAGCCTGGGGATGTAGGGGTGACCCTGGCATCTCTGGCTTGTTTTGTTTTTGGGTTCCCATTAAAGCAGACCCTTAGGCAAAGCTTTGGGTGCTGGGGTTTCTTTGGGACATGGGCCTAGGAAGCACCGTTCAGAGTGCGGAATCCAGTCAGGGAAGGGGAGGTTGTTAGTGACTTCCTGCTGTGCAGTGTGGAGCACAATGCAGGAGGCGCCCCAAGGGCAGCACACTCCGAGCTGCCCCACTGAGAGCAGACCCAGAGCAGACCCTGGCCATGGGCCAACTCTTTGTCCCACTGGGCAAGTCTTGCCACCTCGTGTGTAGGTGCAGCCACCTCTGTACTTGGGCATAACTGGGCCACTTGCAAGGCAGGCTGAGGGAAGACGTGGGCAGGGCACCACCATGGCCACAGCAGCATCCGATGGGGGAGATGCAAGGAGCCCTCTAGCCACGAAGAATTCTACACATTTCATTTCACTGCAGTAAATGATCATCTAAGCCTTAGAATGTGAAGTGGAAGCACTTCAACTTGGGCCACTCTGGGACACCCGGGTAGAAGCAGCCTGGTTCCTTCAAGCCCCAAACCAGGGCTCCCCCAACTCCTTGCCCTCTTCACTCCCATGTCCACTCAGAACCTGAGGCCTGTGGGTTCTTCCCTCCTCCTCATCCCATAGGCTTAGGTCTACTGTCCTCCAGCTGAGCAATCTTCACTTAGTCCAGCTGAGCGCAAGTGCAATTTCACAGATTTCATGCTCCTCCCTCACTCTAGCCTTGCTGAGGCTCCCACCATCCTCGGCAGCATTGGTCAAATTTCTGCCCTGGTTTCATTTGCATTTATTTATATAATATGTTTCCTACTTGCCTTTTTGATTTGTATACCTCTACATTAAAACACTAAATTATTGAAATAATTTAGCCAGGGAAAGAAGATTTTGGTGCAAAGGTGACATCGGAGTTGAGTACTAAAGGATGCGAAGGAACTGGCAAGATGAAGGGCTGGGGGCAGGACTCTGGGCAGAGAATGCAGCCTATATAGTGCCCCTGAGGAGGAAGGCTGTGTGTTCTCCAGAGGGAGTGGAGGCCAGGGCCTGGAAAGCACTGCAAGTGAGAGACAGCCTACTGATTTGTCCAGGTTGCACCAGTTGTACTTACACACATGTGTGCATGAATGTATGTACGCGTACAGGTCTGTGCCATGTTATCACAGCTGTGGATCTGTGTGGCCACCACCACAGTCGGGACCAGCAATTTCAGCATTCCAAGGACCTTTTACATCACATTATTTATTTTTCATTTACTTATCTATTTATAGCAGGATTGAACCCAGAGTCTACACCCTTAGCCTGTCACTTTTTTTTTTTAATTCGAGATGGTCTTGATAAATCATTAAGTTATCTGAGCTAGGTTTAAACTTTTGATCCTTCCGCCTCAGCCTCCCAGAGTGCTGGGATTATAGGCATACACCATCACATCTAGTGCATTGCCTTTTAAAATAAATACACCCACTCACCTGTTCCTTCCATGTCCTCCTACCCCATTCTTAACTCCTGGAAAGAGTGATCTCTTCTCAATTATTACAGTTTTGTTATTTTGGAATGTTATAGAAATAAAGTCGTATAGTATGTCACATAGGAATGACTTTTTTCACTCAGCATAATTGTTTGGAGATTGCATCTATGTGGCTGCACATACCCATACATGGTCCTTTTATTGCTAAGTAGTATCCCACGGTAGGGACGACATGGTTTATTTAACCAGTAACCCGTTGAGGAATATTTAGCTCATTTCCAGTTTGGGTCTATTACAAAGAAACTGTCATAGAAAGATTTTGTGTGAACACAAATTTCCACTTTTGTAAGACAAATGCCCAAAGGCACACTTGTTGGGTTATCGTAATTATGTGCTTAATTTTTATTCATTTATTTTTGAGACAGGTTCTCACTCTGTAGTTGTCTGTCCTTGAACTCATGGCGATCTTCTTGCCTCAGCCTCTTGAGCTAGGATTACAGGTGTGTGCCACCATGCCTGGCTGCATGCTTAATTTTTAAAGAAATTACCAAACCATTTTCCAGAGTGGCTGTATCATTTTACATGCCGACCAGCAATGCACGGATGACCCAGTTTGTCCACATCCTCACCAGCATTCTGTGCTGCCACTCCTTCTTCTTTTAGGCATCCTGATAGTTATGTAGTGGTGTCTCGCTGTGGCTGGGCTTTGCATTTCTCTGATGGCTAATGAGGCTGATGATCTCTTCGTCTGTTTATTTGTTGCTATACAGTTTCTTTGGTGAAATGTTTGTTCATGTCTTTTGCCCATTTTCTAATTTTTTTTTTTTACTTTGAGATTTTGAGAGTTCTTGGTATATTCTAGATACTAGCCCTTTTTCAAATCCGTTGTTTCAGTCTGTAGCTTGTATTTTCAGCCTCTATGCAGTCTTTTGTGAAGCAAAATTCACAGAGCCAAAATTAATAAGGTCAATTTTCTCTTTCATGATCTTGTTTTCAATATGAAGCCTAAAAATTCTGTGTCTAGTTCTAAAGAATCACTTTTTTTTTCTTTTTTCTTTCTTTCTTGGCAAAAGGCTTATTCTTTTTACACTTAAGTCTATGATCCATTTTGTGTTGATCTTGTATAATGTGTGAGACTCAGGTTGATCCTCTGATGGTTTTTGCCTATCAACGTTCAGTGCTCCTGGACCATATGTTGCAAAGGCTCCTATTCCTCTAGTGAAGGACTTCTGTGTCTTTGTCAAAAATCAACTGGCTGTATCTGTGTGGATCTGCTTTGGATTCTCTATGGTGTTCCATTCCTCTATGTGCCTGCTCCTCTGCCAGTAATATGCTATCTAAATTTCAGGGGGTACACAGCAATCCTTAATATCAAATAGAGTCACTTCTCCAACTGTATTCTTCTGGGCTTTATTATTCTAGGGCTTGTGCCATTCTATATAAACTTTACAATAAGCCTGTCTCTGCCTACCAAAATTTTTTTCTGGGATTTTTATAAGAATTGAGCTAAAATATAAATCAGTTTGAGGAAAATTGACATCTTTACTATGTTAAGTCATTCAATCATAAACCGGGGTCTCTCCATTTATTTATGTCTTCTTTGATCTCATTCATCAGCATTTTATGATGTTCGGCATACAGATTCCACACTTTTTTTTATAAGTTTAGACCTTATATCTCATTTTCTTTGGAGATATTATAATGGTATTATTTTAATTTTTGACTTTCATATGTTCGTTGTTGGTATATGGAAACAAAACAAAGTTACTTGATCTTAAAAAAATGTATTAATGTGGGATTCTATTTCTGCCTAGGATATAGAAAACTGCAAGAGAACATTGCATTCACCCCAGCAATAAGGAAAACAATTTGTCTACAAAATCATAACTTGTCTTGAGCTCATCAGAGAACAGAAATCACAAGGCAACCATGTGAATTGCATTTTAAAAGCCCACAGCAGGGCAGGATCCTTGCACTGCACTCACTTCAGCTGCTCTTGGGCTGCATTTTATTGCTTGCTGAAGCTCAGAGAGCCAGAACATTCAGGCGCAAGTCACATGAAGCAGATTTGATACTTACAGACTGCCAGAAGGGAGAGCAGGAGCCTGGCGCTCCAATGAGCAAGTTTTCCAAGGTTCAGGAAAGTGACCAAGGGAGACAGAGTCTCTCTGCCTGTGCCCTTCTTTTATACCCTAGGGGCTATCAAGCATGCTGAGCCAATGTGTTGCAGGGCATCCTATTGCTGGACGGGATTCTGTGATGGTTGACTGACCACATCAACCTGAGTAAGAGAAGTTTAAATCAGCCCAGCAATTCCACATCGTAGGGTGTGGAAGACCCACCCAAGGGCAGACTGTCATCTGGATGGTATAAAGGGGAAAAGGACAGATCTGCTTCCATTTCTTCAAAGGAGCTCCAGTCTTCACCTTCACCTTGGAAATCATCTCCTGGCTTCTAGTGCCTCTGGCACTGATGCTTAAGCCTTCCAGCATAGACTTTTCAGCCTTCCACTGCATACCAGTCGACCTCCTGATAAGACTCATACAGAACACTGCAGTGAGCACCAGACCTTCAGCTGAACCCTGTGCATTCTTCCTCATCTAACTCTGTGGGTGGCCAGATTGTAAGCCAACCTTGTAAATTCTTATATAGTTTTATGTCTTGTATTACATCTGTTTCCCTAGTAAATACTTACTGGTACAGGTAAGGACAGAGCTCAGCATGCTCCAGCCAGCTCCTCCCTATCTCAGGATGCTGCAATCTCTGTATATAATTATTCTTGAAAACTATAAGCAAAAAAAAAAAAAAAAAAAAAAAAAAAAAAAAAAAAAAAAAAAAGGTTGGGGTTGGCCCAAGGTCACCTGAAGAACTGTCCATCTCCCGCAAATGTCTTCACAAAAACTAGATGTGCTGATATCCCCTTGTGATGCAAGTATGGTGAGACCCCGTTCAAGGTGCAAGTGCGTGGATTTGATGACTGCTGAGCATGGAGAACACAAAAGTGCTCAGCACTCCAGGCTTACCTCAAGCATACCCTGGAGGAAGTTGCAATCTGTGGAAAACTCTGAGTAACTAGAGCAATAGCAAAGCCAGCTCCACAGTAGTGTGTCAGTTTCCAAGTGTGAACACCACTCGCTTCAGTGTCTGCTTTTGTTTCACCATACTGTCCAGTAGTTAAAAATTTTGATACACACACACACACACACACTAAGAAGATAACAATGCAACACTTTTTCAGGGTCAACAGAACAGTCAACAGAAAAAAAAACCCAGAGATAATCCTAATGTTGGAACTACCAGAGAATTTAAATAATTACAAGTAAACTGCTAAAGGATCCAGTAGACAGTAGAAAAGGTGAACAATTTGTGTGATTGGACAGTGATTCTCAGAAAGAAAATGGAAGCTATAAAAGAGTGTCAAATTATAATGCTAGGATAAAAACATATAATTGGGCCGGGGATTTAGCTCAGTGGCTTAAGTGCTTGCCTTGCAAGCACGAGGTTGTGAGTTCAATCCCCGGTACCAAAAAAAACCAAAAAACAACAACAACAAAAAAAACATATAATTGAGGGGCAAAATGCCTCTAATGGACTTAACAGCAGACTAGGCACAGCTGAGGAAAGAATCACTGAGCTTTGTTATAAGCCAGTATAAGTTATCTAAACACATTCAAAGAGAAAAAGAGAATTGGAATATTAAAAGCAGGACTTCCAAGAGCTGTGGAACAATATCCAAGAAACTAATAAACATCTACTTGGGGTTCCAGAAGGAGACAGTGGAAGATAACAGGAAAAGAAAATATTAGGAAAAAATGACTGAGAGATGTCAAAAATTACTGAAAGACAAAAATTATGGATCTAAGAAAACCAGAGAACCCCCCCATCAGGATAATCTGTCTTTCTGTCTCACTGTTCCTATCTTTCTGTCTCTGTCTCTGTCTCTCTCTGTCTCTGTCTCACTGTCTCTGTTTCTGTCTGTCTGTCTGTCTGTCTCTCTCTCTGCCTCTCCCATCACAATTAAAATGCTGAACATCAAAAATCTAAAAATCTTGAAGGAAGACTAACACAAAAGACATACTACAGTTAGAAGAACAATAATAAGATTTACAGTGAAGAGGTAGAACAAGATGGCAGTCCAAGGCCATTCAGCAATTGGTTCCTCTTAGAATTTGAGCAATATCCATGCATGATGTTACCTTCACAAGACCTAAAGACACAAGATGAGTGTAGCATCTGGATGCAGCTCTAGATGTTCCTGGGGAGAAGGTCAGAGGATTGGGAAAATAAAGAAAAGAGATAAAAGCTGGAGTCAGGTGGAACCCTCTCTCCTGATGGGAGGAAAGGAACTGCTCAACCACTATAGGGACATTGGTTTATACATTTAGCAAGATAAAGTCACATGACACCCCTTTGCCTAGCAACCCATTACTTGGATTGCACTGGGGCTTGGTGTTCTCTGGGCTGGAGCAGCTTGTTCATATGGCTCACCCCAGACACTCTTTGTTCTCTATATGGCTTTGCTCTAGACCAGCACCTGTGATCAATTTCCAGCATCAGCTGTGCCCAATAGATGAGGGATGATGGGACCTAGTTTTAGCATAATAATAAGAAAAGCTATATCAAAGATTCCCATTGCTTTGGGCCCCAATTTTATCCCAGTCTCTCACTTTATCAACCTGCCACTGCCTCCTCCTAAAAAGTCTCAACAACATGACTGCAAGTCTTTAATATACCTAGCAACTTGACTTTTCCCTCACATTTCCACCTTTACCCTTCCCAACCCTAACCACACCTGGCTGATCGATGGGAGTTCATATAAACCCACACCCAACTCCCTTACCAGGGAGTCTCCTCTGATTCTATCATAGAAGTGTCAGCTCTCCCTCCATCTACCACCTCTCACAGGCTGAACTGACTATTCATGCATGTACACTAGCTAAGATCCTGCAAGTTAACATATATACACAGACTGGGCCAGGGCTATTGCTCAGCAGTACAAACTCCTGCCTGGCAAGTTGTGAGGTTGTGAGTTTGATCCCTGGTACCAAAAAATAAAAACAAAACCTAGATATAGACTCCAACTATGCTTTCCACATACCACATTGTCACACTGCCATCTGGGCAGAAATGGGGTTTCTCATCTCCTGAGGATCTTTGATCATTAATGCCCCACTCACCAAAGCCCTTCTCCAGCCCTTCCTATTGCCGACTTGGGAGGAGCATATATTTCACGGCAGAGGGCACCAGAGGCCTTCAGATCCCACAGCCGCTGGAAACACCTTTGCAGATAAACTGCTAAAAAGACAGCCAGCTTCCCCCTCTACATCCCTGAGGGTCGATATTTTGCCATTTCTGCCATGACCCCAGCCTATTCCCTTTCTGAATGCCAACAATATAGAGACCTCCCCACCACAGATGGATGGTTCCTAAGTGAGGGAAAGTTCCTCCTTCCCGCTTCACTGGCCCACACCATTCTTTCATCCTTCATGACCATGTTCATGCAGGCTATAGACCCCTAACCATATTGCTTGAGCCTCTCATCTGCTTTCCATCCTGGAAGACTCTTCTCAAAACTATCACTGCTCAATGCCCTGTCTGCCACACAACTACATCTCAGGGTTTTCTGAGACCCCCTCTCTTCCCTACACATTAAGCACAGGGCTTTTCTCCAGCACAGGACTAGCAAACTGATTTCACCCACAAGCCATGAGTAAAAAACCTAAGGTACTTCCTAGTCTGGGTTGATACATTTACTGGATGGATGGAAGCCTTTCCCACTGGCTCAGAAAAGGCCTCAACTGTTATCAGCTCTCTCCTACCCAATATTATCCCCCAGTTTGGCCTTTCCACCTCCATTCAATCACACAATGGCCCAACTTTCATCAGTCAAATTACCTAGGAGGTATCCAAGACACTTGTGGTTCAGTGGAACCTCCCCACACCCTACACTGGCCTCAATCATCTGGAAAGGCAGAGCCAGCAGCTTTCTCAAGGCCTCCCTCCTAAATTCATACTCTAACTACATAAAGAATGGGTTTCCCAGGCTGGGGATATAGCTCAGCGGCACAAGTGCCTACCTGGCAAGTGCAAGGTCCTGAGTTTGATTCCTAATACCAAAAAAAAAAAGTGTGTGTTGGGGTCCCTGCTCCAGATACCTCTCCTTCACATCCGAGCCACCCCCTGAGAACCTATGGGACACAGTCCATTTGAGCTTTTGTATGGCTGCACGTTTTCTGCTTGGGCCAAACCTCAGCTCAAAGACCAGCCCCATCAGATGCTATCTTCCAGTCCTGCAACAAGCCTGAAAAGAGCCATAACACGCCACTAACCTCTAGCCTTCTCCTTATGAAGATAACAAACTGGTCCTGGCTAAACATTTAAAGCCCTGATCCCTAGAGTCTAAGTGAACGGGATTTTTCTTGGTCATCTACAGCACCCCAACACCAATTCACCGTGAGACCCCTCTCCCTCAGGGGGTACATTGTTCCTGGGTGAAGTTATGTCCTGCTGATAACTTGCCTGACTCCTTTTTGTGGAAATCACAAGAAATCTCCCCTACTTCCCTCAGCCTGACCTAAATTCCAAAATATACCTGATGTCCTGTCCCTGCCTATCCTATCCTGCCTCTTCATGCAAATTCACTCAGTCTGCTTTGCTCTTCACCCTCAGACTCCCACCTTCAAGTCATTCTTTATTTGGGTAGATCTCCATTTTCAGGGCACACTAGGTGACATCTCCCCAAACGAGGTCCAATTGTTTCCCTTCCTTCTTTCCCTCTGTCCAGCTAGCTCCCTCCCTACTTCCTCTCCCCTTGCCTCCCAGTCACACTCTAGCCACTCCCCTCGATGACCCCTAAGTATACTAATGATTAATAGAGAGGACCCTAAACACCCTCTCTTTCTCCTGTAGATTTTATTTATAATCGTGTTATGGTCTCAAATCAATCGTCTTTTGCCTCAGGGGTGGAATCACTTCCCATGCCCATGTTCACCTTCACTCTAACTAGGCCCCTAGCCCCTTCCTCTCCGTGCTCTGTTACCCAGCTAGCCCTCCTGTTCCTTTCACCATGCCCTGCGGTTGCACCCCCACTGCTTCTCCCAATGGTCCCTAATTACCTCTGCAGCACCCTACAGTTAACTCACTCCCTGCTTAATCGGTCCAGTCCTTCCTTAGGCAAAAATTGCTAGCTTTGTATCTCCATGTCTGCAGCTGCCTATCTGGTCACTCCAATCCCTCCTCGGGGCTGGACCCTTACTGACCTTACATAGCACCCCCAACACGCAACAAAGGGCCCATTCCAACTCCTTCACCAAAGGTCCCCAACCAATTTCCTTATCAATGACATGGAAAAGAACTTAGGACACGCAGTCAGACTTTTTCAGTCCTATTTCACTAACCTTTCTGTATTCCAGGACTCAACAATACCCATATATGGCCCCTTAATCACTGACACCACTGTGTTCTTCCAAGCCTCCATCTTCTTTCAGTGCACCTTCTCCTCCGGCTCAGCATTAGAAAATCTCCTCCCCCATCAGTGTAACCATACACTGTGGCTACTGGCCCCCGCTGATCATGCCAATTACCAGGTCACCCAGGGTGCTCCATTCTCTTGGCCTGTACAATTTTCTGCCCACTCCAAGGTTATAATAACCTCGCTGTTTGATTGGCTGTCAGAGTTCTGTAATGGTGCCGTGTCCTGTGTATGGCCATACCCATGGACTCTTGGCAGCCAATCTTCCACTTGTTCAGACTACCTCCCCTTGCCTAATTTTAACCACTCTTCACAATGGTGTCTAATGGACACCCAAAGATTCTTCATATACTGAAACGATGAAACAAGTGACCCTACTAGGTACTTTAGGCGTCTGGGAGAAGGAAAACAAAAAATTCTCACAACTCTTTAAAAAATCCATTACCAATTCTGCTTTCACTGCCAAAGCATCTTTTTCCTTTGTGGGACATTCCCTTACCTATGCCTCCCACTAACTGGACCAGCACCTGTACATTGATATACCTCAGCCCAGAAACAGACATTTCCCTGGGAAACCACAGCCTGCCTATCACCATTAGTGCCCTGGTCTGACAACATAGGGACCTGCTATTAATATCCCCGCTTATCAGTCTGGGCACTGCCACGGCCATGAGGACAGGAGTAGTGTGTGGGTCTAACTAGCTCCCTGACTACTGTCATTTGCTGTCTCAAGATCTCTCTCACAGCCTCAAAGAAATAGCTGGCTCCATCCTTACCTTACAAAATCAGTTAGACTCCCTGGCCGTGATGACCCTTCGAAATCATAGGGGCCTAGATCTCCTCACAGTCGAAAAACATGCATATATATCTTTCTAAGAAAAGAATATTGCTTCTTTATCAACTAGTCAGGTATAGTACAAGATGCAGCAAAAAGGCTGAGAAGACTAAAGAAATTGGGCAATGTGTGCCATTCAACTCTTAAAGACTGGTTTTTGGAGCTGGGCTTTGTGGCTCCTTCCTTTATTCAGTTCCCTTGTCTGTATTCTCCTCCTCCTCATCCTCATCTTCCTCCTCCTACTTCTCCTCTCCCTCCTCCTCCTATTCCTTCCCCCCTACTTACTGCTCCTCCTCCTCTTCTTCCTCCTCCTCTTCAGGCCAGGCCTCCTTAGGATTCTTCTAAGATTTTTACAGAATCAAGTTAAGGCTGTCACTAATCAGTCACTGCAACAAATGCATGCTCTCACCACCCTCCTATACCATCTTACCCCCTATGTGCCTATGTCCTGCATGAAGAAGCCATGAGAAACGGCGCCCACCTCCTCCATTTTCTCTTTCTCTTTCTTTTCTACCCTCACTCTCTTTTATAACAGACAGCAATGTCACATCTGGTGGGAAACTTTTCACAGACAGGTAAAACCACTACAGACAAACTTGGCACCAGAAGGAAGAGCCATTGCAGATCACCATGCTCCCACCCCTCGGTTCCAGAAAACCTGTACCACTGTCCAAGGAGTGTGGCCACACTATCTCTACCCCCAGACTCCTCAAGACAGAAACTCCTCAGACCAACACCTGGCAACCACCTGCTATGCCTGGCAACCAGCTCCCCTTAAAACTTCGGTCCTTTTCCAGCTTGCTGCTGATTCCTTTCTAGGTCTCAGCCCAACTGCACCTGGGCAAGTGAGAAATACACAAGGCTTGTTGCTATCACAAAGCCTATCTCCGTAGTCTCTGCTCTCCCTCCCTCTGTCACATGTACAGCATAGATTTGAGGCTTGATTGCCTTCCCTATGTACTAACATGAGTAAGGACACACCTTAGCATGGACACTGCCACAGTGTGGGGTAAAAACAGTCTAAAAACACACACTTTAAACGCCAGAAGACCTTGAAAGGGAAGGAGTATTCCCAAAGTCATTTCTGGAAGCCAGCAATACCCTGACTCCAAAACAGAAAAAGATCCAACGAAAAAAGAGAACTATGAACCAATCTCTTTAAAATTGATAGTGGTGGTCAGATCTTGGAAAAGGACTGTAGATAGTCACACCCTGAGTGCACCTCTGAAAAGCAGACTAACTAAAGAGATCTCCACACTAGCAACAAAGACTTTTTACTATAAGCAACCACACACCCAAGCACAAAACAAAACAAGAAAACAAGGCAACAATCTGCCTCTCAAAACTTTCAACTCCCCAAAAGCTATCCACGGGACATGGAGGGAGATGAAAACAAAAGCCACACGGTCAAATTATTCAAAAAGATAACAGAGGAGATTATAAGCCAGATCAGTAAGATGCTCAGCAGACTCACACAAGTTATAACTAAATAGATAATGGATGTAACAAACCAAATGATCAATGAGCTTACAGAAGACACTAATAAAAAGTTAGCTGAGCTAAACAAAATGACAGGAAATACGAATGACACCTGTAATCCCAGAACTTGGAAGGCTGAGACAGGAGGCCTGCCACAAGTTTGAGGTCAGCCTGGGCTACATAGTGAGTTCAAGGTCAGCCTTATCTCAAAAAAAAAAAAAAAAAAGTATGAGTAGCTGAAATGACCAGTGTAAGGGCAGAATACCAGAATTAGAAGATAGTGATACTTTCAAAGACCAATTACTAAGATACATTAAAAGCAAAATAACATGGAGAATGGATCCAACAACTGCTAAATGATACAAAGAAGACTGATCTAAGATTAATTGGAAAAAGTGAAAAATCAGAAGACAGCACATAGGGCATTAAAAAAAACTTGTCTACAGAAATCATAGCAGAAAACTTTTCAAATATATGGAAATAAATAAACAGATAAGTGAGGCATATAGAACCTTGAATAGCCACAATCAAAAGAGAACCTTTCCAGTTGCAACATAATCAAAATCCCAGAAGCCCAACATAGCGACAGACTCTTAGAGAAAAGCCAAGGAGTTTGAAAGGGAAGAAGTATTCTCAAAGTCATTTCTGAAAGCTAGTAATATCCTGATTCCACAAAAGAAAAAGATTCAACCAAAAAAAAAAGAATCTCCTTAAGGAACACAGATGCAAAAATTATCAACAAGATATTGGCAAAAAACAAAAATATGCAACAAATCATTAAAAAGATCGTGCTCTCTAAAAGAGTTAAAGTCATCACATTACAGTGATATATACATACTCATGTTTATAGCAACACAATTTATAATAGTTAAATCTTGGAAACAGCTCATATGTCCATCAACAGACTAACGGGTGAAGAAAATGTGGTCCTTATACACAATGGAGTAGTACTGTGCCATAAAGAAGGATAAACTTGAAACATTTGTAAGTAAATGGATGCACCTTGAGACCATGTTAAGCAAAATAAATTAGACATAGCTTAAATATCTCATGCTGTCTCTTACATGAGAAACCCAAAATATAAATAAAGAGCAAAATGAAAGATAGAATATAGGAAGTAGGGAGATCTTTGTCAAATGGGAAGGGAACAAGAGATGGGGGACAGAAAAGGAAAAGGGATCAAAAAAAGAAAGAATAAATAAATGAAAATAGGGTTTCTTCACATTAGAAGAGGGTCAAGAGTTTGAGGGAGCATGGGGGATAAGAGACAAAGGGAAGAAAAAGAATTAAGATGGGCTCTGTAATGTACAAACTCCCCATGATAAATGTTATCATTGTGTGCCACAAACATATATTAATAAAAATACATAAATCATAAAAAATAATTAAATAAATATTCAGTTAAAACAGTCATGTATCATGACCAAATAGGACTTATTCCAGGGATGCAGAGATGGTTCAACATAAATCAATAAATCACATAAACAGAAGCAAGAACAAAAATCACATGATCATCTTAATTGACACAATAAAGGTCTTTGAAAAAAATCCAACAGTGTCATAAAATTAGTGTCCATAATAAAAACCTGAAGAAAGTAGGTATAAAAGAACCTTATCTCAATCTGATCAAAGCTATTTATGACAAATAAATGATCAACGTCATATTAAATGGAGAGAAGCTGAAAGCTTTCTCTCTAAAATCAGGAACAACACAAAGGTATCTGCTATTACCACTACTGTTCAATATAGTTCTAGAAACATTAGCCAGAGCAATCAGAAAAGAGAAATAAAAGGGATATGTATAGGAAAGGGAAACGTCAAATTATCATTATTTGCACATGACACAATCCTCTACACAGAAGACCCCCAAAATTCCACCAAGACTCCTGGAATTAATGACCAAATTCAGTAATATAACAGGATACAAAGTCAACATAAAAATCAATAGCATTCTTGTATACCAATAATAAATTCATCAAGTCATTAGGGAAACAATACCCTTCACAATAGCAGTAAGAAAAATTAAGTACTTAAGAATAAATCTAACCAAGGAAATGAAAGACCTATACAATGAAAACTATAATAATCAAAAAAGGAGATCGAAAAGGACATCAGAAAATAGAAAGATTTTTTCAAAAGAAAATAGAAAGATAACTTCTGTTCCTCCATAGGCAGAACCAATATAGTCAAAATGACTATACTTCCAAACATGGTATACAGATTTAATACAATCTCAATCAAAATGCCAATAGCATTCCTCACAGAACTATAGAAAGCAACTCTAAAATTCATATGGAACCAGAAGAGACTCACAATAGCAAAAGCAATCTTGGGCAACAAGACTAAGGCAGGAGGCAGCACAATCCTGGACTTAAGTTATACTACAAAATTAGAATAATAAAAACAGCATGGTGTTGATATAGATCAATGGAACAGAAGAGAGGATGGAGAAACAACTCCAGGCACATTCAGCTACCTGATCTTTGAGAAATGAGCTAAAAACATACACTCAAGGAAAGATAGCCTCCTTAATAAATGGTGCTGCAAAAACTGTCCACAAGAAGACTGATTCTAGACCCATATCTCTTCCATGTACCAAACAAAAATTTAAAGTCAAAATGGATCAAAGATATAATTATTAAAACAGAAACACTTAATCAGCTGGAAGATAAAATAGGTAAAACTCTTTTTTTTTTTTTTTTTGGTCATTTTTGAGACAAGGTCTCATTATGCAGTTCAGGCTACCTTGAGCTCACTGTATAGACCAGGCTGGTCTCAAACTCACAGCAATCCTCCTGCCTCGGCCTCCTGAGTGCTGGGGTTACAGGCATGTCCCCACCACGCCCAGCTAAAATACATAAAACTCTTAAAGACAAAAGTGTAGGCAAGAACTTACTGAAGAGAACCCCAATTGCATAAGAAATAATACCAAGACTCAATAAATGAGATCATGTCAAATTAATAAGCTTTGTATAGCAAAGGAAATAGACAACAGTGTTAAGAGACAACCTACAGAGTAGGAAATTTTTTTGCCAGCTACTTCTCAGAGGACTAATATATAGTATACATTAGAACTAAATAAAAAATCAGACCTCCCAAAAGACAGTTTTAAAATGGGCAACTGAAGTGAACAGACAGTTCTCAGAAGATATGTAAATGGTCAATAAATGCTTGGAAAAATGTTGGACATCCCTGGCCATTAGAGAAACGTAAATTAAAGCAATACTGAGATTCCATCTTACTCCAGAAAGCATGGCTATCATAAATATATCAGGTAACAATAAATGCTAGTGTAAGGCTTTGTGGGAGGGGACCCTTCTACATTGCTAGAGGGTAAACTAGTATAACCACTATGGGAGTCAGTATAGAGATTCCTCAAAAAACTGAAGAAATTCCATTAGACCCAGCTATTCTCCTTCTCAGTATCTTCCCAAAAGAATTAAAGACATCATATTACAATGATATATGTATAGCCTTGTTACTAGAAGCACAATTCCAAGTAGCTAAACCTCAGAAGTGGCCAATATGTCTATCAACAGAAGAACAGATAAATAAAATGTATATTTATACACAGTGGAGTACTATGCTTCCATAAAGACAGATAAATTTGAGTCATTTGTAGGAAAATGTATGCATCTTGAGACCATAGTGTTGAGTGAAATAAAGCAGACACAAAAGCTTAAATATCATATGATGTCTCTTACATGAGAAACTCAAAATATATAGCAAAATAAAAGACAGACAACAGAAAATAGTGAGATAGTAAGGAGAGAGGAAGAGGACTTAAAAAAAGAATTAAAATGTGTTATGTAACTCCCTATATAGCTACTCCCCACGAGGAATATGACCATTATGTACTACAAGCATTAAGTAACTAAATAACTAGTTAACTAAATAAAGAAATAAAAGAAATTTGTGAATACATAGTCAGAGGGAGAAAAAAAAAGTGGGAAAAAAACTTACAGGAACTATAGAAAGGCATCAAAACAACAAATATTTGAACTACTGCGGTTCAGGCAGGATTTAAGAATGCCAAAGGGATAGAAAGCTTGTTCAAAAAGAAAATTTAAAACTTGCCAAATCTAGAGAAAGAGATAAATAACCAAGTATGGGAAAGTCAAAACTCACCATTCAGAACCTACCCAGATAAGTGTACCCCAGGATACAATATAATCAGTTCATGAAGGTCAAAGACAAAGGGAATTCTAAAAGTAAGAAAAAGAATACAAAAAGGTGTTCCAGTTCACCTGAGAGCCAGCTTCTCAGCAGAAACCTTGTAGGCCAGGATACAATGGGATGATGTATGCAAAATGCTTAAGGTGGAGGTGGGAGATATGTGGACACACATGTGGATACCACACCCAGCATGGTCGTTTTAACTTTGGGGAAAGAATCAGAAGATACATGGTTTCAGACTCACTGAATAAGATATATGGGGGCACATCAGGAAGTTAGAAAGTGACAAGAATGATGGGATGAGTGTGTCTGAAGCAACAGGGAATATTTTGAGGGGAATTAACATTAATGTATATTTTATCATAATATTATTAAACATTCATATATATATGCAAAATATGTTGTATGCATGAACCAATATCAATATAGCAAAATACTTTACTGTATTACTGATATGCACTCCCCAAAAAAGATGCTAAGGGGTATTCCATTAATTTTTTTTAAAGGACTTAAAATGCTACAAGTAATAAGTGCTTTTTTTTTTTTTTTTTGTACCAAGGATCGAACTCACAACCTCACGCTTGCCAGGTAGACCCTTATACCGCTGAGCTAAATCCCTGGCAAGTGCTTTATTTTAATGTAAAATATAGAATCTTTTGCCACAGGGCTAAGGCTTTTTGGAGGAGCACGTTGATCAGAATTCCTCATCATCATCTACATCTATGTTTTCCAATTTTGGTGTCTCTAAGATAGTATGGGCACTTAAGATTTTGTGAGGTAACCTGTGCATAGAATTCTTCTTGAGGGCGTCTCTTTTACTGCTATCCTACCCATCACTGTTTAGCCACTCACCAAGAAGAATTCAACTGAGTCTTCACAGAAACAACTCTATGCTTTTTCCCTCAACATTTTTTTTCCTGAAAAATCCTAAACATACAGAAAAGCTTAGATAACGTTACAACCAACATTCATATATAACCACCTAGATTCCATGTGTAACATTTTGCACATGAGATTTATCAAACTGCTACATCTTGCCCATCCATCCACCTGTTTTATTTTTGGGAAATTAGTTCAAGGGAGCTTCAGTTGCAGGTTAGGCATCCTTAACCTGATCTCTGAAGTGCTCCAGAATCTGAAATGGTTTGAGCACCAACAGGATACCACAAGTGGAAAACTCCACATCTGACCTGATGTCATTGGCCATAGTTGAAACACAGGTGCACTAATAATACCATGCAAAATCACCTTCAGGTTTTGTGTGTGAGGTATAAATGAAACATGACTGAATTTCATGCTTAGACTTGAGTCACCCCCAAGACACTTCACATATATACAAAGGCTCCAAAATCCCATGCATATTTTAGTCCTGCACTGGGTATACTCAACCTGTAGTTTGTTTTCATCTCTTTATTGAAGCATAGTTGACATGCAAGAAACTGGATGTATTTAAAAGGCAGAGTTTGGTAAGATTTAACAGCGAAATGTACTGATAAAATGGTCACCGCAATCACAGTGACAAACATCCTCATTTATTAAGCATTTCTCATGGTGCCTGCTTAATTCTTTCTGTCCTGCAGTTTCTGCTTTGCCCTCACAGCCCACTGAGGACTATCAGCCATTATACAGATGGGGACACCAAGGCACTGGAAGGTGAGACAATTGCTTCACTTTCTTATCACAGACTTCCAAGAAACATTTTTCTCACATTTGCACACTGCTAAATTTGGAATTTTTTAATAAAATACTTATAAAATACAGGAAAAACTGAGAAGCTATAATTTTTAAATATGCTTTTTTAAATTCTTAAACTTTTATTCAAATTTCCAATCTACAAAAAAAGTGACAAAAATAGTGTGAAGAACTCCCATGTGCCCCTCAGCCAGAATCACAGACTGTTACACATTTTTGCCACATTTACTTCAAAATTCTCTCACTTGGATAAACTGAATCATTCTGAAGTAAGTTACAGTATGCCTATTTTCCCCCTAAGTATGTCCTACTAAGGATATTTTCTTACATAACTGTAGTATAATCATTAAATCAGAAAATTCAACATTGGACAATATACTGTTATCCAGTTCACAGTCCACATTGAAATTTTTCCAGATTTCACAATAACATCTTTTATAGCAAACCTTTTTGAGCGCAGAATTCAATTCAGAAGTATATGCAACATTTAGTTGTTATGCTTCTTTAGTAACAACTTCTTTAGTAAACTGCAACGCTTCGTTTTCTTTCTTGGTCTTCACATATTTTGGAGAATCAGTCTATGTTTTACATGATTACACTGAAAAATAACTAGACGTTTCATGTAACGGCGTCTGGCATGCAGTAAGAGCTTAATATAGCATATCAGTCAGTAAGTTGGAGGAACCTATTAATCAATGTTGAGAAGTTCCCCCATCTTACCACTAGGTGTCACTATAGACTTGGCTAAAACAGCACTTGGGTCCCCCTTGAGGGATCTCTAAATCCCATATAAAAAACCGAGGGAGTGCAGGAGAGGGGAAAGGAGAGGAGGAGAAAAAAGGAAGAGGGGAGAAAGAAGCCTCCTGAAGTCTTGAAAACAAGTCAAGTCTAGTGGTCTTGTCCCCTTAAGAGCCAGCATTAGGAGGGGCTGCCACGTGTCCTCCCTCCCCCTGAAAAAGGTTACATGTTTGTGTTTCAAACTTAATATTCAAATTTATACGTTAATGCTACAGTAGTCGAGGCTTTGAGAAGGTAATTAGGATTACATGAAATCTGTAGTGAGGTCCTCATGAGCAGCTTTGTAAGCAGAAAACCGAGCTTACTCTGTTCACCAAGTGATGCCCTGTGCTGTCACAAGGCAGCAAAACCCACCAAGGTCCTTCCCAGAGACAGGTGGCAGGCTTTGGTGCTCCTCAGCTGCAGCAGCAGCAAACAGCCACATTCACAGCACCACGCCTAGCGCCTAAGACAGTGCATTTTATCCATTTGTAGTAACAGGCAGCTGCAAGTACTGCGGGACAGGTGCTGTGTTTAAGCTCTCTGTAATGTGAATTCATTGACTCTCCTCAAATAATCATATCAAATAGGGTCTAAAGTTTTCCCCATTTTACAGATGGGAAAAAGAAGGCATAGAGAGGTTAAAGGGGCTCAGTAGATTGCTCTAGTAAATGAGGAATGGGAATAAATTGTAACATTCTGGCTACAGTCTGTGCTACCCTAGAGAAACAACTTCTCCTTCCTCTGTCTCTGTCTCTGTCTCTGTCTCTGTCTCAGTAGTACTTCAGATTGAACCCAAGGCCATGTGCATACTAGGTTGAACTACACCTCAGCCCTCTTACTACATTTTATATCTTTTGGTATCACACGGCTTCTTTTGTGCTTTAACTACCATTCCATTACAGGTTCAACCTCTTGAATCCAAGTCTTGATAAGAACATAATGTTGATTTTTTAAAAAAGAAATTGTCAAGTTGATGGTGTAGGAAAGTGGTATTCTGATTTCACAGTATTGTGTTCCATTCATAAATAACCACTTCTTGGTTCTTCATCATTTGGTCTCAAATTATTATTCATTTTCAGTTGAATTCCATGAACCTTGTTGCCAGCTAAATCAGACTTGGAGCACAAACAGCCACCGAGTGACAGTGATGCTGGCAATGCTGGCAATGCTGAGTGCCTAGGGAGTGGAGGGCAGGCTGGCAGGGTCTTGGCAGGAAATTGAGATTTGCTTTGCAGAATATCAGGGCAGATAGCCTTTTCAGGTTCCGAGGTTTCCAGAGTGGTGTATCTGTCACTGGACCTAAGCACAGAGGTGGGACGGGCCATGGACAGAGGAAAGGGCCCAGACGTGAGTGCGAAGCTCAGCCTCCCCTTCTCGTTTTCTAAAGCCCCAAGAAGAGAGCTGGCTGCTGAGGCCCTGCCAATGCCCAGACCTGGCATGGAGGTACTGGAAGGTGGTACCCTCCAAAACATACTTTTTGATCCCTGCTCAGCAGCACATGCCTTATGTGCCCTGGGATGATGGGAGTCCTTCTTATATTTCCTGCAATATTATATACTGAACATTCTCTGGTCTTAGACAGAGCTTGATGAGTTTTTTCTGTGTGGTTGCCTAGTAGATACTGTTTTCTTTCTTCCTTCCTTCCTTCCTTTCTTTCTTTCCAGTGCCCCAGTAAAACCCCTCTGGTTTCTTGCTTTCCCTACACCCCTCCTGATCCAATGACCGTTATTTAGATTGCTATTACCAGATTCGTTTTGCCTTCTTTTGAACTTTCTATGAACAGAACATACAGTATGCACTATTTCTATACCTGACTTCTGTTATCCTGCATAATATATGCCAGATTAATCCACGGTGTTGCATGTATCGAAGTTCGTTCTTGTTGTGGTTGATACACTGTGTCAACTTGAGAAGTTTAGAAGTTTAACTAAGACTTAGCAGGGAGCCAGGATCCTTACTTTGTAAATATCCTCATCCTGTGAAAGAGGAGGGCACAGAGATTTTCTGAGTGCTACATCTAAGGGGGAGGGTGGGGTGGGGAGGTATCCTGCATACAACATAAGGGAGGAAAAGAGGCTTGTCTGTCTCCCCTTTCATTCTGGCTGCTTTTGCTGGCTGCTGCCTTATAGTGTTTGCCCAGTGCCAAGCCACCTTACCAACTAATTATGGACTGAAACCTCCAGTGAGCTAAATAAAACTTTGCTTCTTTCATTTTGGGTGTCAGGTATTTTGTCCCAGCAACCAGAGAAAGGTAACCAACAGTTCTTTAATACAAAAATAAACACAGTACAGTTGTCCCTCATCATCCAGAAGAGATGAGGACCAAAAACCCTGTGGATACCAAAATCCAAGGATGTTCAAGTCCCTTATATAAAGTGAGGCAGTATTTGCATATAGCCTATGCACATCCTCCCTTATATTCGAAAGTCATCTCTAAGTGATTTACAGTATCTAATGTAGTATCATTGTGTAAATAGTTGCTGTACTGTATTGTTTAGGGATTAATAAGAAAAATTCCATATATGTTCAGTACATGTACATTACTTACCAATTTGAAGTTGGCTGAAATATTTTCAATCTGAGGTTGGCTGAAAGCTTAGATATAGAACCTGTGCATGTGGAGGGCCAGCTGGATTCCACTGGATGAAAAGGGTCACAATTTGTTGACCCATTCTCTTGTTGATAGATACTAGGCTATTCAGTTGAACTATGAATTAATCTCCTATGAACATGCTCACATAATCTTTATGTAGATATAGGAGCTCATTTCTCTTGGATAAATACTTAGTAGGAGTGGAAATTTTAAACCCTAACATAAATGTACGCTTAGATTTAGTAGATACTGTGATTTCTAAAAAGGCTGTACAACTTCCTCTGCCATCAACAGTGTGTGAGAAATTTAGTTGCTCCAGATCCTTCCAGTGCTTAACCCCCTCTTTTTCTAAACATGTTTCCACTAAGAGGCTTCTCTTTCCCTCCCACGTTGGAACTGGCTATGCCTGGCATGGGTGCATTAATCCCTTAGTGCAGTGATGGTGAACCATTTAATGATACAAACAGCCCCCTGTGGCAGGTGTGCCATAGGTTCGCTACCACTGCCAGCAGCAGAATGGTGAGTGGCTACACCCAGGCCTCTTTGAGTCTCAGCTAGAGAAGGAATGGGCATCTCTTTGTCTTGGATGTGACTCCAGGAAGTAGGGTGACCATCTTGTGACCATCAGCATGAAACCAACAAAAAGACAACAGAGAGATGGAATGAACCTGGGCTTCTGACGACATTCCCAAGCCACACTCTGCCTGCCTCTGAGTGGCAGACTACTTATTTTTTAAGCCAGATAACTTTTTCTAAACTTGCAATATAAAGGGCACAGTCTACAAATCGTCCTCTGCACAAACACAAGGTATCATTTCTATCCTTCACAGCACCTAATCCTACTTAGTACTCCTTTTTTCTTGAAACCTCTGTCTAGGATCCCATACTCACCTCATGCTGACTTTCAGTCTCCTCTCCTGATTCCTCCTCCACTATCCATTTTTCTATCTACCTTCTCTCACTTGGAACCTCCAAGTACAGTGCTGTATCATCCCTTCTGTGCTCCCGGACCACGGGAAACCGCTATTCATCTTCCTACTCACATGTTGCCCAGGCATTTCAAACTCAATTTATCTAAGCCAAACTTTAGATCTTCTCCCTTACTCTGTTCTTTCTGCAGGTTGACCAAGGATCTCCAACCCTTCCCTGAGTCAAGACTAAAGCCAAGTGTTACTTCGATACCCAGGGCCACACGTACATCCTCTCTTCCAGCTCTTGAGCCACCACTTAGTCTGAGTCACTATTACTTTGTGCCTGGAAAGCTTCAGCAGCCTCCTCCTGGTCTCCTTACACCCACTCTCCGTGCCTTCCAAGCCATGCAGCATGGGTGACCTTTCAGAAACCCAAATTGGTATCATTCCTCTGATGAAAATGGCTTTTCAAGACAAAATGCAAATTCATCATGAGATGCTACCTACCCTATTCCTTGCTCACCTGTCATCCTCCCTTTTCTTCTCACCTCCATAGCTGGGATAAGTTGCTCCTTCTGTCTAGGGCAGTTTTCCCTCACTCCTGCTATACAAAACTCCTATTTGTCCTTTGTTGCTGAGCCTGACTGCTATTTTCTCAAGGAAGCTCCTCCACCATTCAACCCACTCTAGGACCTCATAATTGTCTCACAACACTCTTTACCCTCCCTCACAGCACCACTTACAAAGATGCATAATTAAATATTGACTTATTATAATTAACACATATAGTGATTATTTAATGCTTGTCTTTCCTCTCCCCACCCTAACCCGTTAAGACTGTCAAGAGCCTGGAGGTCAAAAGCAAACTCTTCACTCCACTTTCCCGCCCTCAGCATTGTGCCTGAACACAGTAGGCGCTCAAGGAACGTACCTAATTAGCTCGTAAATGAATGCACTGACTCATCAGACACGGGGAAGTTGGGAGAGTCGGGATTAGTAAGTGACTTGCTTGCCCAAGGTCCAGGGCGAGGTACAGGTCCCACGTTATGAGCCTATATCCTTTCTCACGATGAAAAGGGCCAGGGAGGAGGCGGACACTGTGCCACGAGAGTGTCCCTGAAGTACATGGTTCCAGGAGTAAGCTGGCCAAACGGAAGAGGGGTTTAGACCCCAGGCACTAAGCTTCGCTTGACTCTCAAAGAGTACAGATCACAATCTGCTGTATACGCATGAAGGGACCATGGGGTCCGTGGTTCGGGGCTGGCCAGAAAGCGCCTGATTAAAAAGTCTTCGGGTTTAACGATATAAGCGCCACATAATTTCGTAAATATACACAGAAAACTTTCAAAGGATCATCTGTAGCAGAAAATGAGGGAAAACCAAGAGAAGATGACGCAATTTTGTGCCTTATGATCAGGCACCCGCTGTAGATAGCCCAGCCCTACGAGGGGGTCCTCTGCCGGCTCCGCTGGAAGACGAAGGGGGCGTCTCCTTAGTTTCTGCGGCGTCTGTGGCTCGCTGAGGTGGAGGCAGGCTGTGGCAGCGACGGCGGCAGGGGCGGCGGCGCCATGGCGGGGCTCTCAGGTACGGTGGCGTCAGCTTGTTAGGGGCGTGATGAGAGGCCCTCGGTGCGGCCGCGCCGCCATGTTCTCCCTTCGGGGTCACCTTAGGCGTCGCTGGGTCTTTCACTGGATTTTTTTCCGCTCACTCAGGCATGGAAAGTACCCCTATTTGGCGTCAGGTGATTGCCCTACTTCGCTCCAGCCTAGGCCTTGAGGGCTCTTTCCTGGCCTCAAGGGTGGGACCAGAATCCTGGGTTCTTGCTCTGACCTCCAAGGTCAGCGCACTCCCGGGATGGGGCAAGCGGAGTGCGGGGCGGGGAGGCAAAGAGCGTCCCCTTCCCTCTTCGGCCCGGGTCCCTTGGCAGGGGGCCCAGCTTGTAACAGGCCTATCGCTATTGCCGCGCCACTTCAGTTACGTTTTTTAAAAAATCAGATGGCGTTTAGGGGAGAAAGAAGAAAAGGGCCCCAGTGTCGTTGACGCTCTGCTTCGGGTCGCGGGCGTTAGTTACTCCTACTAACTTTGAGTTAAGTGTGAAACCTGTTCCCTTTCCTCCAGTGTTTGGTGAGTGGCTCTCAAGGGCGGCTGAAGGAACGAGCGGAATGCCTGGAAAGGAAGAATGGGGGATGGGGACAGTTGCTTTTTCTTCCTCCTCCCAAACCTTTTTTAGTTTCCTCCCAGGCCCTTGTGTTCCTTTTCAACAATGAATGTTAGGAAACTGGGATCTGTCCTGGGAAAGAAACGGCCTTCTTGTTAATTGGTTTGGATCGTCTTTTATCCGTTTTTGTGAACCGGCATGTTGGCGTCTCTGCCCTGCCTGACATGGTCCAGCCTCCAGCCTTCTGGACGGTAACACCAAAGCCAGGACCAAAAAAAAAAGTTCTAATTTAAGTGTTAATACCTAGTGTTAGATCCTGTTTATTTTAAATCATAGGTTAATGTCAAGCAAATCAATTAAAAGATTTGGTTGCTAGAAGCTTGATCACTTTCCAGTGATCAGATCAATTCTGTATCCAAAACTGGTTGTCTTAGAGTTGATGCCAAGAGTTTAACCTTTTCTCTGTAATACGTTGTTTTAAAGAGGAATCTGGGTTAGGCTGTCTTTTGTTGTGGTTGTTCTCCTATCTTTGAAACACAGGCATTCCATTTCAAGCCTGTCACTGTGTGATACACTAGAGCCACGTGTTACCAGCCTTTCTCACTTCCTGCTCTGGGAATGCTCAGGAATCTGGATCCTGATGGAGTATGGGCCCTGTGGGAGGGGAAGAAGGGTGGATAAAGGGAATCATTCCCAGTGAGAATGGTGACAGCATGTTTCCCGGGCATATGAAGGAAGTAAGAGGTACCCCCTGGAAAAAGAAACTGTTAGACAAATGAATGTGTGCATGCACATATGTGCACACGTTTGTGTCTTCTAGGGGAAATTAACTGCAAATTCAGAATCTCTCTTTGGAGTACTGCTCCTGAGAAGATACAAGGTTGAAAATAGATATCTAGTAAATGGCTCACAGCAAACCTGCTCTCCTATCCAGCCTATGTGTACTAAGCTGTTGCTGGCCCTACAGTTGAACTTCAAGAAACTTGTCCTGGCTCTGATCCCAGAACAGATTACCTATCCCTTTAATCATAGTTCATATACTCCACAGAGGTAACTATCACATAGCACCCCACACCTCTTAAAACTTGTGATACCCAGCTCCTTACCCCCTGGATTTAACTTCAGCTGGTTAGCTTTAGTCCCAAGGGTCTGACCTGTTGCTGGAGTCCCACAAAGTCATTCCATTCTCCTCACTTGCTCTCTCCTTGACCTTATTGGGGGTGGGATGGGGCAATGGTTTAGGGAAAAGGGACGTTTAGCTCTGTGTAGTAAGGCTTTGTGATAAAATGAAAACATCCTATTGCTCTCTGTGAGAGTAAAATGTTTCAATGGTATAGCTTTTGAGAGAAACACTTTATAATCAGGATGTACTATATTTGGATCAGACTTTTTGCCATTGCATGGGGCTAGAAAGTGAACACATTCCTTCTGTCTTCTCTGATGGGTTCAGTTTGCTGCCAAAACAGGAGGGTTGGAGGCTAGGGAATGAAAGTGGAAGTACACATGCTCACCTATTTTATGGCATGCAGCCAATCAAATAGCCCTTGTCTCTTGGTCTGTCATCTCACCATGCCACATGCAGAGCCCTGCTGTTGGATGGTTGGAGGAAAGGGCTTTGCCAGGATCAAGTGGAAAGCCCCCCCCGGGGGGGGGTGCCAGCAGCTTTCTGCCTTTTTAGTGGGTGAAGAGCATTAGAGGTCCTCTGTCCACAGCAGCCAGACCATGCTGTTTTGGCCTTCATTCATAAAGTACTTCATCAGCTTTCTAACTGAGCTGGGGTTAGTGCATCTAGGGCAGTGGGACTATATAGGCGCACCCCTGGAAGGTTCTGGGGGGATGACAGTCAGCCTTCATTGAGGACATACATTGAAATATATGCATGGTTTTATGGTTTTAGTGTGGAAAACTACAGAAACTTCAGCCTTGAGGCCTGTCCAATATACGGACTTCAGGAGGAAAGAGGTGTGGATGTTGCTAGCTGCTGAGTCACTGGGGCTAGAAGAGACCTGTCTCACCTTTAGGCTGTAGTAGTAGCTATGACCACCACAGTAAGGAAGATAGAGTCTCAGATTGTACATCCCACCAAGTCCTGATGACTGTTGATTGCTGTTTTGAAACATTTGGGGATTCAGCAGAATTTTAGAAGGGAACTAAAGGTAAGGGGTGGGAGGTGACTTGGCTGGGTTACTCAAGTTGCTTTGATTGAAGGCAAAACCATGACCAAACCAAAATCTGCACCCCTTAACCCATAATTCTGATGCTGAGGAAAGCTGTAGGTGTCTTTAGAGGTGCTGCTGATTAGGCAGAGAAATGTAAGGCCTTTGCATAGGGAGGTAAATTCAGGTTCAAAGGGTTGAGTTCCATTGTACTCCAGTGTGACAACTGTGACTAAGGGATTTGAGGAAGTGGCAGGAAATGATTTATGACCTTCCAACTCCCTCCCTTCATGTTGACCCAGGAGAAAGTATACAGTGACAGGGACATATAAAGCCAGAAATGAGGCTGAACAGGTGGCAGGGGCCCTTTGGTGAGCCAGTCAGCTGACCCTCTATAAAAAGAGCCCTGGCTCACTGTCGAAGGGAACAGAGCAGCCCTGACTTGATGGCAGGAGAGATCCCAGGGACAGGGACCTGGTAAGTACACCCTTAAGAATAGGGAGGTTAGTGCTAAGAAAAGCAGGAAACCAGCGGCGGGGTGGGGGGGGATAAGTAGGATGGAGGTTTCAGTGTGAGACCCTAGAAAGTAGTAAGGCCAGGCAGGATGGCCTAGGGGATCCTGGTGGTTACAGGGCCCAGACCATTAAGCTGGGTGCAGATGGTGCTATGCACACCTTTTATCCTATACTCATTGTCCAAGCCAGTGTCCATCCTGCCCAAGGCTCATTTCTTTGGGATTCCTAAATGGAGACATGAATTATGGGGAAGAGAAAGTGGTCCCGTAATTCTGAGATGGAAAGTGAAGATGTTACCTTTCTTCTTTGAGGAGGGAAAATAAAGTCTTTTATGTCAGGATAGTGTTGAAATGGAGATGAGTAGGTGATAGTTCCAGTTTATTCCCATTTTTGTCTCCCCTTTTCCTCTCCCAAGCACTGTGTCCACTCTGCAGTTCGTGCATCAGTTCAGTCTTAGAACTGTGTCATGAACACAAAAGAAGCCCCAGACACAACTTTTTGATGTGCCTTCACTATTTTGCAGGTTCCTAGGATGCTGCAAGGCAGGGGAGGTACTGGTTTTTATTTTTGTAGAGGTGGTCCCTGTCCTCCAGGAGCTTACAATCTAGCGGGGGGGGGGGGGCACAACTAACACACACTTAAACAATTAGTACAATTAGCAATTACCACAATATTGACCACAACTGCATGAGACCAGGGGAAGCAAGATCAGTGAGGGGCAGGGGACTCAGAAGGTATTTTAGTAAAGATGGGATTAATTTACTGGTTGAATGGGGCCCAATCAAGTGACACATTTTTAGGGGTTGAGATGGGCTGGGGGGGGCAGTTAGGAGAAAGAGGGAATCAAGGGAGCAAAGGCAGCAAGTTTAGAGTGCACATATGATGCAGGCAAGGAACAGTGAGAGGACCCCACTGTTTCTTAACCCTCTTCCTCGCTTGGCCATGCCCTCCAATCCCTCCCCACGGGAAATGGAGTTGGCGCCTTCTCTGCTACAGTGAGATCCAGGGCTTCCAGCTGGTGATGTTGAAGTTCATTCTGCTGGTTGGTGTGTTTTGATCTCCGTGGTGGGGCCCTCTGGCATGGCCGTGACTTCAGGGCTAGGATGGTACTGTCCCAAGTCGGTCCACATCAGAATGTGACGCCTGTGCCCAGATCTCCAGGACCTACTCCCCAAACCCCTTCCCACCCTGACCCGCCTGGCAAGGGGACTGTCAGGACTGTCGCAAAGGGGTTGGAAAAGAATCTGGTATCTTCATCATTGTCGGTGCTGCTTCTTGGGGGGCCTACTGGCCCCTTACTGACCTTGGCAAGTGCTCCTCTGGCGGGGGAACACAGGGGACCCCCCATTCCTGTGCGGCACTTGCTCCCATGCTGGGTGAGATGCACAGGAGCACCTGATGATAGGGCCGCCCAGGGCTGGGAGCTGGGGCCTCAGTTGGGGGCTCGCTGCCTGCGCTCCCCCAGCACCTGCTGACCGGTCCGGGACACCATGTACACCAGCTTCTGCAGGGAGTATCTGAACACCTGCAGTGAGAGACCCACCCTCAGTGGAACGCAATAGCAGAGTCTGTGACCATGCCTTGCCCACCCACACCACCCCTGCCTCCCCACCACCCCTGCCCCCCAACACATGCCACCCCCTGCCCCACCCTCCTGTCCAGCATAGGCCAGAGAGATGGGTGTGGGAGCAGCTTGTCCACGAGTCAGGGCAGCTGGAGCTTTTCCAACTGTGCTGAGAGCTGCATGGCAGCAAACTGATCGGACCCACAACTTAGGTATACCTCACTTCTGGCAATGGGCCTTGTCCCTGGAGGATTTCGAAAAGCAAATCCTACCCAGTAAATGCAGCATTCCAGGAACACCTTGAAGGAAATAACGTGATTCCTTTGGCAAAGGATTCTTTTAGCAGGCAATTCTTCCTGCAAAGGGAGCTTTTAGAGTAGATTATTTTATGGGCAAAGCACTTCTGATTTATTTTTATGCAAAGCACTTTTGCCTTTTAAAAAAAATAAAACCTTTTCTCCCCCCTTCCATTTTTCCTGCGAAGGGCTTTTTCCTCTAATTGTTTTATTCAAAGTGTTTTGTCCAATTAATTTTTTCTGTTGTCGCCTTTGTCTGTTTTCCTGCAATGCGCTTTTTGTCTAATGCATTTTTTCTATCAACTGCTTTAATTTCTTTTTCCTGCAGTGCGCGGTTTTAGGGGGGGTTGTTTGTTTGGTCTGATTTTTTTCCCTGTTATGTTTCTGTAATTTGTTCAAGTGTTCTTTTGTGAAGTTTTTTTTTTAAAGAAGTGCCTTCTTCAAATTTGAGAAGTGCACTTTTCGTCTCACTCCTGCAAGTGCTATATGATTGTGTGTATACACATCTGTGTGTATTTTTTAAAAAAGAAAATTAACCCGCAATGCGCAATTTTTTTTAAGACTGAATTTTTTGCTAGACGAACTGTAAAGTATTGAAACACACAAGTGTCCCGCCTCCCTTCTGAGGTTGAGTCTGGGTGTAGCAGTTTTTCTTACCACGTAGGTCGCTAAAAGCCTCTCCG
Source organism: Dolichotis patagonum (assembly GCA_004027295.1). NCBI lineage: Eukaryota > Metazoa > Chordata > Mammalia > Rodentia > Caviidae > Dolichotis > Dolichotis patagonum. Next base: position 52,392 of record PVJX010006917.1, read on the forward strand.
ATCGTCTGCAGCGACCGCCGCGCCCCGAGTCTTTGTTCCCGGCCGGCGCGGGCACACTGGGGAGGGTTTGCATGAGGATGTGGGCGCAGGGAACCAGCGAGGGGGCGTGCTGCAGCGGCACTTGGGCAAACAGGGATCGCGGTAATAGGAATAGGATGGGTCTAGGAGACGGCAGTCGGTTTGCAAGTTTAGGGTGCGCACTTTTGGGAGTCCTCCCACCCGAGTCTCAGCACACTTACCTGCAACAGCACGCGAAAGATGTACCAGCCGATAATGAGCAGTTCAGCCGAGGCTACCGCCACTGCTGCCATGGTACCAAGAGTGGTGGATGGGTGGTAGAGAGCAACGATTCTTGCCGAGGTCCACTAGCCTCTCGCAGTCCGCTGTTGGGCGCACTACTGCAGCCGCGGTTGCTGTGCCTTAAGTATCTGCCTGCCGCCTAAGTGCGCATGCACGCTTGCAGTGGTAGTTCCTGAGGAGGGGTGACCGGTGGCGCTCTGCATTCACTAGGGGAGAGAGAAAAAATCCATCTGCTCTTTCTGCACCGACCCCTGTCTCCTGAGTCCCATCTTAGACCCTTTCCAGAAGATTCCACCGTATCTGCTTTCGAATTTCAGTATAAAATGGAGGGGCGTTATGACTGCATAGAACACAGGGTAGGAGGTGCAAGCTTCTTAGTGCAGGCCCTTCTTTTCAAGTCTTGATCTGCAAATTGAGCTCAGCCTCCTCCCCCACACCCCTCCAGAATGGACCTCTCATGCTTTGGGAAATCGGACATTAGGGAGGGGTCGTCTGTCCCGTAAAACAAAAAAGGTGCCCCTTCCAAGAGCGTTGGCTTTATAAGACACAACTTAGCACTCTTTCTGATAGCCAGTGAGTTTTAAACCCATGCCTTGTGCTTCGTGAGGTTCCCTTAGGATGCAGCTCTTCACAGGCCACCTCTTTATGGTAGTAAGAATTGGGGTCTGTTGTGGCAATGGGTCCTGTAGGGAATTGGAACAGGGTGCCGTACTCTGGATGCAAAAGCAGTAGTGTCTGTTCAGTGGGAGGAGTGTGGGGAGAATTGGCACCTTTGTGTGTGCGAAAAAGAATGAACTGTAAAAGTGGTTGGCAAGTCCAAATGTGTTTGCGGATATTTTTCCTCCGGACAAATTGTTTGAACCTCTGTCTTCCTCTCCCCTCCCCCAGGCCTGGGTAAATCAATCTCAGCCATTATGGTTCTTTGTGCAAGATGCAGGGGTTTTGCTGTGGCTGCTAACAGGTGTGACTGTCATAGCCCTATTTCAAGGAGAATCAAGTACCTCTCAGTACCTGTCTTTTGCATTCCCAGTGGAGCACAGGTTTTCAGGGTCCCTCAGAGTTCGGATGTCTTGTGGGTCCCTTGAGAAGCTGGGCTTTGTGGGCTGGAGCCCAAAACAGAGCCTTCAAGAAGGGTGTGGCACCCTGGTGGCCCACGGAAAGCACTTCTCTTCAGCAGCCTGCCTGGCACAGGGACCAACTGGCATTTGCCCTTTTGTGGATAGGAAACTAGTTTTGATTAAAAGTTTATAGAAGTCAGATTCTATACAGTGGCAGCAGCAGTTGGAGGTATAGTGATCCAGTTTAGTTTGGACAAAGCACAGTAATTTTTCTGCCTACACTGACTTTGAAGAAGTTGGCTGGTTTTGGTAAAATGACACTGGACTGCTTGGAAATGACAAACTTTGCTCAGGCTGCCATCTTTTTGGTGCCATCACTGCCATGGCTTCCAAGAATTTTCCAGGATCCATTACTTGCCGTGTCCAGCCTTCAGTGCACTCCTGACTACTTTAACTCACCATGCTACCAGAGCATGGCCCCTACCAACGCAGTGAGACGTTAGATATAGAACCTTTCCTTAGCACGTAGGGGCACAGCGCAGAGCCCATGACAGTCCTGTGGCAACCACAGGGTGGTATTGTGAGGTCTGGGCCTTTTGAGGACGGGCTGCAGCCTCAGGAGGCGATACATGATCTCTGCTGGGCAGGGCCCAGGCAAAGCCAGTCCACTGTGTCGGACCATGCCAGAGAGCTTTCTTGAGATGCCCCTCACCTGTGGAAACCCAGGGCCAATATCCTAAGAGGCTTCAAGGAAGACACCTCAGGAGGCTTCTGAAACTGGTGACATGGAAAGGAGTAGACTTTCCCATGGGTGGGATGGGAGGAAAGGATAGTCACATTTGCTGTTGTTAACCATGATCCATTTTCCCAAATAAGTATACATTCTGTTCCTGTTTTTTTTTTTTTTTTTTTTTTTTTTTCTGTCTGTCTGTTTTGTCTGTTTGTCTATTGTGTTGACTTTTCTCTTCAGGATCCCTGCTGCCTTGGTGATCCCGAGCTGACAGCCAGAGAGCACAGCGGCTCAGCTCCTGGAGAGAGGGTTGAAGAAAGCAGAGGGCAGCCACCTGCACCCACTGGCTCCCATTAGGTCGGTTCCTGCAGCGGTACCTGGCAGCCTTGGTGAAGGCCCTGCCTGGCAGAGATCATGTATTGCCTCCAGTGGCTGCTGCCCGTCCTCCTCATCCCCAAGCCCCTCAACCCCGCCCTGTGGTTCAGCCACTCCATGTTCATGGGCTTCTACCTGCTCAGCTTTCTTCTGGAACGGAAGCCTTGCACAATCTGTGCCTTGGTTTTCCTGGCAGCCCTGTTTCTCATCTGTTATAGCTGCTGGGGCAACTGTTTCCTGTACCACTGCACTGATTCCCCGCTTCCGGATTCGGCACACGACCCTGGTGTTGTAGGCACCTAACAGCTGTCCTGTTAGCTTTCCAAGGAAGCAGAAGACGGGAGGGGAGGCATTGACATAGGTCATAAAGCATTGGAGTTTCAAATCCCGCAGCCCTGTGGTATCACATTCCTGATGGCACCTTTTTGGCCTGTGATGTTTTATCCTTATAATGTGAATAACGGCACTGACCGGTGCTTTTATTGTAGAGTCCTGTAGTTGTGGGTGGTCTTGTGGTTGTGTGTTCTGTCCCTACCTGGGTCCTGGCTGACAGGATGGCCACCCCTCGCCTCATTACTACGAGGAATCCACACCCATCCTGGTCAACCATCTGGCTTGGCCTGGGCAAATAAAATGCCAGTCTCATTGTCACCTCTGTGACCCTTTCTTGTCAAAATCTCCCTCCTTCCCAGAATGTTACTGACTCCTGTGTCCCTTTCCTGGTTTCCCTTTAGTTCTCTTCTACTCCTTTCCTTTTTTTGGGAGCTCCTGTCCATGACAGAGCTCATTTTTGCACTTATCTCGAATTTGAAGAGATTGCTGACGCCCGAGAGCCTCGCTTTTTCATCCTTTTTTCCCTGTTCAGCAGGCTAGACAGATATATATATATGTGTTGACTGTTTGTTGTCCATAAACCTGCAGTATTTTCTCACTTCATTTTTAAAAGAAGCAACAGATAGATGTTGCTCTTTTACCTGGGTGTCTGGGCTCATGCTTTCAGCCCAGCCTCGCTTCTGTACGGTTCCTCCTGCCTTTCTTAGCCGTCCCGAGAGGGAGGCCTCCTTGTATTTCCTGTGCATGCTCTGCAGGATGGAGGTATGATGTATTCTTGTAGACCTAGCAGTCCCCGGCTGAGTGAATGGAAAAGTATTTGTGTGAGTCATAGTAGCCACGATCCCCTTGATAGGTGTTTGGATATTTTTTGATGTGCCGTGCGTGCGTGAGTGTGTGTGTGTATAAATACATGTGTATACTCCTTTTAAAGAAGCTTTACAGAATGTGTTCTGATTTTGAGGTTTAGCGGTAGCTAGGTATAGTAGGTGCCACTGCAGTTTTTATTTAGCATGGGGATTGCAGAGTGACCAGCACACAGGACTCCACAGTGGTTCAGAAAAGACACAGGGAAACAATGGCCCTCGTCGTCCTGCCAGGAGCTTCTTTGTTCCTGTGCATGTAGACTGTACCTTGCGAAGAATACACAGGAAGACTGTGACTGTCACTTGGTTTTTTTTTCCTCTGCGCTTCAGTAACAAGTATTGGCAAACAAGACTTTCTTCTGGCCCCTACCCACTAGGGATCAGCATGATTGTCCTTGCAGTCGGAACCATCTCTCTCTTGCCTGAGGAGGGAGAGGGAGGTGGGCCAGGCAGAGGACAGAATTGGAGGCAGTCCATCTAGGGAATGGAACTGCAAGGCCGCACTTGTGAAATATTTGGACTGCTTGTTCTAGAGCTTTTATTTCTGGTGTGTTCATTGCACAGCTGTTTGAAATGTTTAATAAAGCTTTATAAACTTTACTTTGTGGTTTTATGTGACTGTAGTCCATTTGGGTTGTGGTGTTAGATTTCTGAGTTGGTGGGGAGCAGGGAGAAGCATGAAGGGGCTGAGTCCTTGACGCCAGAATGTCTTACCCCAAAAATTTGATGTGCTCTGTAAAGAGCAAATGGTGGGATGGAGGAGGGAGAATATGGGCCAGGCCAGGCCAGGCAGTAAACAGGAGAGAGTCTGAAAAGCTTTCAGAGATAAGACATTGGTGTTTCTCAGCTTCCATGGCTTCCTTCCTGAAATTGTTCCCCTCCAGTTCCCCCCCATAGGAGATTTGAGTAACTGATTCCTTAACAAACAACGTAAGACAGCTGGAGCTCTAATCATCAAGGATTTTTATGTGCTGCTTTTGAAGTAAAAATATAGTGAAACCCCTCATGGCACGTCAAATGGAAAAATAAATAAGACTGACTGTCCAAACAGCACACTTAAGTGATGGCTAGAAGCACAAAAGTGGTATGGATCCCTGTGGCACATGTGCATATGCTCCAGTTGCCGTGACTTGTGAGACAAAGTGGGGAGGGAGCTTGTCAGAACCCTTGCTGGACATTCACCTCTAAATCTCTTCTTTCTTCCAGAAAGCATAATAGGAGCACTGTCTGCTCAAGGCACAGGGCTGTTGTGAGGAGTTTCTGAGGTAAAAGTTGTGAAGGGCTTTGGTAATTTTGAGGATCACCTGTCTTACCTAGACTTAATTCATTGCTATAAAGTTGTGTACAGTTTTTCCCTGGTTTTTAAAATATACCCTTTAGTTACTTTATCCCTTTTTACATTCCTCACATTGCTTATCCATGCTTTTTACTCTTAATCAAAACTTAACCAAAGATTTGCCTGTTTCAGGAATATTGTCAAAGAACCAAATTTTTATTTATCCTGTGCACTGGGTATTTTTCCTACTTGATTCTTTGATACTTTTATCTCTGAATCCCCATCCCTGTTTCCCCCTGCCCACCCCTGGGTTTCTGGATCTATCTTGTGGTTCTGCAGAGTCTTGACAAGCAGAGAAGTTGCACATATGGAAAGGATAGTCCGTTCAACAAACACTGAAGCCCTGTACTAGGCTTACTGGGGATTTCAGGGGCATGACCCAGGCCTAACTCCCAAGACTTCATGATTCTGGCCTAGTGGGAAGACTTGACAAAATAGACAGTTGCAAATTCCAAAAACAAAACAAATAAACAAAAACTTGTGTCCTTACTCTCCTGTGGAGGCACCTGGATAATAAATGAACCCAAGATTATTGCTTATTTTGATCTCCCTCAAAAAGCAGCTTTGTTTTAGGTTAAGCTTGATTAGGAGTCAAAAAAAAGGCCTCCCAGTGAAAGATTTGTGACCTTTTCCAGCAGGAAGGCTGCAGCCCGCTATCCCTGCCACATCAGCATTGCATCTGCCCAATACCATTTCCTACCTGGCTCAGCACTCCCAGCCTTTTTTCCTGAAAAGTGTTTCAGGAAAATGAGAAGATGGTATTTCTTCTGCAAAAGTAGGAGCAGTATGCCTTAGATAAGCCATGGTCTGCAATTCTGTTTGTCACTGTGACTCCTGGTATAAAAATGATATATATACATGGTATTAGAAACCGCAAGACCCCCATGAGACCTGGGCCTCTTAGAACTGTTCTTTGCCTTAACCTAGGCTTCAGTTTCCTTAAAGGTAAAATGTAGTCTTCGGAGTAAAGACAGTTTTTCCAGCTCTGGGTTCCTGATGAATTTTTTCTTCCAGCATCATAGGTCTTCCTGGACCTGCTTAAGGAAGGTGGCTAACCTCCGAATAGGTGGCAGTGTACTTGGAGTATAGCTTGGGTATGTGCTGTATGCTTAGTCATTGCACCATGTGAACCTAGATACTGCCTCTGTGGAGACTTTCTGGGTTTCTTTACCTTACAGATTGCCTAGAGCACTTCACAGTCCACAGGTGCTGCTAGGTAGACTTGCGCTTAGCGTCTGAGTTCCTGGAAGGCATGGCCATGAGGGTTTCTCCTGCCTGGAAAGGAGGCCTGCATTATTACTTATCCAGCTGGTATTTGTCAGGCTCTCAGGCAGTACTAGACCTTAGACTACATAGTAGACAGCCTCTGTCATCAGGGAGTCTTCCTGCCTAATGGGAAAGATGGCACTGAACAGACAATTCCAAGGTACACAACTATGGACTGCAGCAAGTGCTAGAAGAGTCTCAGAAGAATCTGATGCTGGCTGTTATGTATTAAAAACTGGTGGTCAACTTAACGCCAGCTGGATTACATCAGCATAGCGCTGAGTGGAGATGTTTCACCTAAGGAAAGTTGCCAGCATAAATGGCGATGTGGAGAAGGAAAAAGAAGGGCGTTGAGGCATTGTGAGGTCTCCTACGAGTTGCTGTTTGAGCTGTTAGGTTCTCCTGGAGAAGCTCTAGTCCTCACATCAAGCATTGCTTCCTGGCTCCGGAGGGGAAGAGGTGTGCCGCTTGGTCTCCAGGATGAACTCATCACACTGGCTTCCTGGCATGTACTCGACTGTGCTTGTCGGAGGAGGAGCTTGGGGCCTCCATGTCGCCCAGGATGGCTGTGGTGCTTTTCGGGACAGCCCTGGTGTTCGTTGTGAGTGTGACTTCTCAGCTCCAGCATAGAACCCTCAGCCTATCAGCACAGCTCCTTCACCCTGCTGGCATAGACTTCCTAGTTTCCACCGCTGACCTTTGAGCCTTCCCAGCACGGATCCTCTAAAAGAGACTGGCATGAGTCCTTCTTGTGGGCTCTAGACCTCCAGTTGGACTCGTGGGAGGCATTGTCATGAGCTCTGGGTCTTTATCTGGGTTCATGTGGGACATTGCTGTGGGATTTAGGCCCTTGACTAAATATTCTATGTCTTTGGTGTTGTGAATAGATTTCCTGCATTTTCTTATGTTAACTCTAGGTGACCATCATAAAATAATACTATAAACTCCATGTCCTGATTCTAATTGTTCTGTGTATAACCCCTGACTACAACACTGGCCATTCAAGCTGAGAACTGCAGGTCAAGTGTAAATGTTTGAGCTGTGAAGTAATAAAAATTTCTTATATCGAGCATCTCTTTGTTTACCAATAAAGTGATTGGGTTGAAAGTAAAATGGATCACCAATAATCTGGCTGCCCCTCAAAAAGGCTTTTTGGGCAAAAGAGGTCAGTCTGTTTAAAGTGAAAATGCTAACCCTTGGGAGATCTGAGGCTGAGATGCTGATGGCAGCCCCCAAACAATCCTGAGAACTTTTCATTTTCCAACTAACTGAGAACTACCTCAAATAAAGAGTTGATAGAAGTTGGAGAGTGACTCGATGCAAATCTTGTTTAAGATGAAATTTGTTCCACAGGGAATAGCACAGCATTTGAGCAGTGACAGTAGCAGGGCTACTAAGAAAGCCACTAAGCTACCTAGCTCACTGGGAATGAAAAGTAGATGGTATGAGCAACCCATAAGTAAGGAGGGGGAAGGCAGGAGAAGAAGGCCTGGGATGGGAGGAGGCAGTGAGAAATGATAGAAGAGCTATCTCTTGAATAGATGCAGAGAAAGGCTAGAGCAGATTGTCATGTGTGCCCAGGTGATGGGCAGAACCAGAACCCAGACTACTGGCATTGCAGTGCTCACATTCCACCCCATCAAAAGAAAGAAATCACTGCTCTGAAAAGAAGAGCAAGCTGATAAGTGCTCACCTTAGTACATGAGGAATAATCCTGACCGAGAGGCTTGCCTAGCCTCAGCCTAGCAAGCCTTCTCTGGTGTCTTCACGAGAAGACAGAGTTTGTTCTGTTTAGTATGTTGAAAAAAAACTTCTATTACAGACTGGGCTCAAGCAAGGGGAAAGGCTGGCCAACCAGCCCTAAAGATTTTAGACAAAAGCCCTTCTCTCCCTTTGGGACATTGAGAAAGGGACTTAAAGACTGAATGAGGGGTGGGCTTGGGAAACCAAACAGTCTTGTTGGGAAGCTTCAAGGAACACTAGGCCTTAGGCCCTGCCTTTGTGACTACATCTCCTTGAGCCTCCGTTTTCTCACTTGTAAAATGAAGACGGTAAGATCCATCTTATCCTGTGCCTCAAGCACAGTATTCACACGGTTATTCCCCCTGTTCTGTGCCCTGCTTTTGGGGCTTGGGCCTCGTAGGGATGGGATCTGATCCTCCAAGTCTCTTGCTCATTCATTTCTTAAGGAGCATTGGCCAGCCTTGTCACCAAACTCTGAGGAAGAGATATAGAATAAACTATATGCATTGAGGAACTCAAGATAGTAAGATGGAAATCTTCAAAGTAGTCTCATAGGCGAATGTCTCAGTTATATTGTTAGGGCTTTAGTAGAGTAAAGCTGAGAAGATATTTGGGAGAATGTATGCCAGTAACTTAGTGTGAAGTCTCAATTATTTTTTACCTTCTCTAGAAGTACAGTTTCCTTAAAAAAAAAAAAAAATACAGTTTCCTAAAAAGGAAAGAAACACCAAAACAGCTTTTCCTGGGAGACCAAAGTCCTGGGTTCAAGTTCCTGTTTGGCCACCAGCTTATTCAGTAGCCTTCCACGGAGTTCCTCCATTTGAAGAGTGATCCTTGCCTGTCCAGCATCCTCTAGCCAGTAGGGGAATATGTTTGTGTGCTTTATCACACGTGGATTGAACATTACCCTTGTCCAAAGATTAATCCTTTGGGAGCTACTGACTTCTCACCTCTTCCTGGGTAGCTTTAGGAAAGTTTGCACATTAGATAGCTCACCAGCTCTGCCAAAGCTAAGCCCTACCTGTCCCTCATCCTACACTGGCTATGGCAGCCCTCCAGGGAGGAGATAGGGAGGCAAGAGATAAAACCCTGGACTTGAGTCTTACCCACTTGCCAAGTGTCCTTACTATCCTCTGTTTATTCTTTTGTCTCCTCTAGGTCTGTGTTTCTCCATTTGTAAGTCACTTAAAAGGCTGGACCAGAGGGGTCTGTAACGTTTCACAGCCATCTTCTGTGAAACATATGGTGACCTTTATCTTTGTTACTTCAGTCTGAGAGATACTGATTGAAAGAAAGTGTATTAAGATAATAAAGTATTGAAAGAAAGAATTCTGCATTAAAGAATAAATTTTAAATCTCTCAAGTACAGAACTGTTGAGAAAGTTAGGTTACAGTGAAGGCAAACTTGGAAGGGTCAATGAGGGAGAAAAACAGAAAGGTTTTCAGTAGTTTCTTGTTGCCTATAGTCAGAACTCCTTAGCTTGGCTACTGAGACGCTGCACAACCCTTGAGGATTGGTATTTAGCCTTTGTCCTTTGGGTAGGCGTGTAACTTGTCTCAACAGGTCTAGTATAGTAGGTATGGGTTGATCAACTCTAGGGGTCAATAGATGAATGGCTCAGTCAGTTGCTAAACTCTCTAATTATGTAACCTGATTGTTCCTAGAAGGAAGGAAATTCTCAAGTCTCTCCTTAGCAACTCTGGAATGGTAGATTTATTTTCCAGCCTCCAGACTAGTATTCTGGTGGGGGAGGGGAGTGAAAGAACCTCATTAAAAGTTCCCAACCTGGCATTATCTCTATGACAGCAGAAGTCCACACCTGGTTTGAGAGTAGCTTCACCAGGTGGATAGACCCATAAGGCCTGGATGTAGGTAGATTCTTGAGTTGCTTTATAAACAAAAGGGATTTCCTCTTTCTCTTCTAATCTCTCTCCATACCTGATATCATCCTTAACACATATGGCTTTCCTGTCTTTATGCACCACACCTCCCTGTACCATGGCAGGTAGGTGAGCTGGCAGGAGTGCAGAGCATGGGGTGTGCCCTGTTTCATAGCCAATCAGTATGTCACTGAGAGGGTCTCTGACTTGCCCACCAATTTGCATTAGGCCAGGCTAGCCCTTTATTCCAGAGCTCTGACCACAAACTGGTTGGTCATCTGCTTTGCTAATCTTCACAATTCCTTCTTCTGCCCTCACAGATCATAAGCATCCTAAAGTGACAGTATTAGAACTCCCCTTCAGCCCCACCCCACTGCCACACACACATATCTCTGAGCACATCATTCAGATTTAAGTCTTGCCTCTGTTTTTACCCTAGTTGGAGACCCAGCATCAGTGCAGCCTGCAGACTCTCAGCTACGGGAGTATGGAGGTTAGGCTTCTACTCACAGATGTAGGCTGTTTGGTAGAGGGTTGCATTTTGGTAGTTGGCTTTTGGTTTTGTTTGTTTTTACTTATTAGTCAAATATGAACCAGTTCTTATTTCCATACTTAGAACCATTTTTATGAATGCCATATGGTTCCATTTTGCACTAACAGGAACTGGGGCCCACAGGCACACAGCACACACAACAGCTACTGAAACTAATAGTCCTTTTGATGATGCCCTCCTACTATTATGAGTGTGTAGCAGTGAGTGATATTATTAGCCACTGAGATTGGATTGTGCCCCCTCCTCCCTCATCATGATGATACCATCGTACCTCTGGCCCTTCCTAGTTTGGCCCTTTAATCTTTCCTGTGTCTGTTTCCTCATTTTAATTTGGACCCAGTCATCTCTGGCTCACCATTTTCACCAGATGTCTTTCTGCTTCCACTCCTGTCTCTTTAAATCAATCATGTACTTGGCCATTATTGGGCTTCCTTATCAGCTTAGGTCTTGCTCTGTGACTCTTGTCTTAACTTTTGTTCTTTTCCATTGCCTAGAGGATGGAGCACTCACCACTAATAGAAAAGGCACTCTTCGCAGTATGGCTCCCATCTACCACTGTGTGCTTTTACTATACCTCTCCAGGTACACAGTGAGATAAGCCCACCTGTCTTCCCTGAAGAAACAGCTTCTTTCACAGGAGAGGCCAGGAGATTGCTCACAGAACAGATGTCAAGGGAGGGGCTTTGAGGAAGTTTTCTCTGGTAACTGCCACCAGCAAGAGGACCAAGAAAGGGACATTGGATCACTTAAAAGGTCTTTGTCCCTCTTGGGATCAGCAGAGTAATTAGAGGCAGATATCACATTGTCATAGGAAGGGGTGAGAATGAGAGGAAGAAGTGAAATGAGAGGCAGCCATTGCTTCTTCCAGCTATGAAGGGGAAGACATGGAGGAGTAGAAGCACCTGTTTAAACTGTTCTTTGTAATTTAGCTCATATTTGGCAAGTGATTTTTTTTGGATTAGGCCCAATGAGCAGTTTACCAGCAGTACTTCCCTGAAACTTCTCTGTACTTCTGTATTTGCTGCAATTATGCCTGCTATATGGAAGAAGTTCCAAAAATGAAGCAGCCCACCCAAGATTAGGAGCAGGACTGAGATCTGCACTCCATTTTATTGTTCTCCAGAGCTTCACTTTAACCACTGTCCCTATCCTCTCTTCAGCTGTGATGGGAAAAAGGAGATAGGGGGTGCCTGAAGTGGAGAACTGTGGGGAGGGCACAAGGGAGATCATGGAAATTAGGTAGAACTTGAGGATTGGAGCTCGTCTTCTCAGAGGACATAGGACCAGGGAAGAGAGCAGCTATTTTTAAAAGTCAAACAGGAGATATGAGCCCATTAAAAACTAAGTGGATGAGGCTGGGGATTTAGCTCAGCGGCGTAAGCGCCTGCCTTGCAAGCACGGGGTCGTGAGTTCGGTCCCCGGTACTGATCCTAAAAGTGACAGAATAACAGAATAACTTCCAAAAGGCAAAAGCCAGTAGTGAACATGGTCAAGGGATGGCTTGAGTTTCACTTTACCTGGAGTGGCCCAAACTAGATGAACAGAGAGGTTAACCTTGGACAGAAAGCATGCAATAACCCTACCCTGCAAACCTAGGAGACTTAGCACTAAGACAGTGAGTTCTATCTGTCCTCAGGCCATTGTGGGAGGTGTTGAGTAAATATTTGCTGATGTGAAGTAAACATCTGAAATGAGAAATTAGGTCAAAGAGGAAAAGTAATCAGTATTACACTGTTAATGATGGAAAAGCGTGGGGGTCCCATCCTTTGGCAAATTTTGTTGGACTGCCTAGGACAGTGGTGGCAAACCTATCTATAGCAAGCATGCCACTACCAGCTGTTTGTTATCGCTGAAAGTTCTAAATGGCTCACCATCATTGGTCTAGGGTATTCACAGTTGCTATGTACATAATAGTCAAGACTGAGAAAACCAACCTCACTCCTCACAGGCATACTTCTACATGGTTTGGGGGTTTCTTTCATACAATCACAGTATTCTCTACTAAGGATCTGGGATTTGAGAACACCCATATAGACTGACCCAGTCTGTTGGCTGAGTTTGCATCTATCACCTGGGATTCTTAATTATCCCTGTACATAGAGATAAGAACACAATCCACTTCCTCCTGCAAGAACTAGCAGAAATAGGCCTGTTTTCTCTAACTTTAGTGTCACATTTATATACTATGCCATGTCCCTGAACAATATGCTAGTTCACTATGTAATTTTTTTTTGCAACCAAATATTTTTGTGATCTAGTGTAAATAGGCAAAAATCTCCATTATGGTTTTCCCCACAAGGATGTCTTCCCCTAGCTAGGTAGTTTATCATCTGTCACTGGGCCTTGATAAAACTAAGATAGTTGGACTAAATAATCCCTGAGTTCCTTTCTAGCTGTGGCATCATATCCTCAGGTGATCTGGTACCTAGATTAGTAATTGAACAGGAGCATGTTGACTCTCAGCTCGGGGTCAAGGCCATAACTTGGAACACAGAGGAATCATGGTGATTGCTATAGCCCAGGGAAAATTGACCTAGCAGAAGCTGGCTGAAACAATTCTTATGCTGATGGGTGAAATATCCTAGCAAAGTCCATGCAGGTAAGGTTGGTGAAGGTAAGTAGGGTGGGACTCTCCCTTTCTTGTGACCCCTGAGTAAATGTTTCGTTGCAGGATTGGACACCTACAGGGTAAGTGGATACCAACTAGATCCAGCTGTTCATATTGGCAAAGTAGGTGCACCTATCTTCCCACACACTCTCCTGAGAGGACTTCCAGAAATGCTCTCTACTTCCACCCTGTATTTGTCACTGTATTCTACCTGGAATCACACCGTGCTTTAGCCTTAGTTCTACATCCAAGTGATGCATGCTTTGAGAAAGCTGTGGCCATAAATGTCATAGTCAGCCAGCTTAACTCGCAAATGGAGTCAAAAGAAAAAGCTTGTCCAAAAATGATGTTCAGTTCAGACTACTGATTCATTATTCACTAGAAAGAAAGGAGGGTGAAAAAAAAAAAAACCTTTCCAACTTCGCATTAGTGCAAACACTCAAATTTTAAAAGGTCAAAAGGAGTTAAGAGCCCATTAAAATCTAAGGAGAAAAACAATATCTAACAAGTGTCTTGGGGAGCCCATTTAAGCTAAAATGCAAGAAAATGACATAAAAAAGCATCTTTTTAAAAAAAAGTTGAAACTTAATTACATTAAAACTACTGTATTTCCAAGTCAAACTATCACAACAAAAAACAAGATGGGTAAAATATTTGTAGGTCAATAATGTGTAAAAGAACTCACTCAAAACTTTTAACAATAAAAATAAAACCAGTAACTTGTAAGTCACTTAAACAGAAGAGAAATATTTGACTTGAAAATTTTTTGAAAAGTTATTTCACTTCACTAGTAACCAACAAGCAACAATTAAAACAATAAGGAAATACAGGTTTTCACGGAGAAGTGGGAAGAAAAGTTTTGGAATACCCAGTATTGATACAGTGGCACAGGCACACTTGTGCATGGGGAGTGACAGGTTGAGGAGTGGTATATGAACTGGTGTGTAGTTTCTGGAAAGTAATATGGTAGTCAGACAAAAGACACATGCAAGTTTCAAGACAAGGTAAGTGGTCTACATATTTATACAGCAAATATTGAGTGTTTACTTTGTGTCAGGCAGGGTGATATGTTTTAATATATAAAATAAATAAGATATGATCCTTATTCTTGAGCATGCAAAACGGTAAGAAAGACAAACTGATAGTAAAATGATACATGGCCAGCAAAGGCCAGAGGTATGCTTCAGACATGGGAACAGGGGCAGCCAGCGATGGTGGTGCAAGTGTGGACTTATGGGTGTATCCATTGAAGAATAGTGCAGATTGCCTTGGTCCAAGTAGAGAAGACAAAGCCTGAATTAGGGTGGGGCCAACATGGTGGAAAGAAGGGATCAGACCCAGGAGGTAGGTTTAAGAGAACTTGCTAACTGGTTGGTTGCTGAGGTTAAAGAAGGAAAGTGGAAGATACCTTCCCAGTTTCTATCTTGGGTGACTGCATAGATAAATGGTAGAACATCCAGGAAAAGGGGCAGCTGAAGAAGGATTATTCATCTCAGTTTTGGACAGTTAAAGTCAAACATGGTCATTCACGTGGAGATAGCCTGCAAGGAGCTAGATAGAGGGTCTGGATCCCAGCAGATTCAAGCAAGACATTTGGGCTGGGACTCATAGTGACTGTAATCATGGGCTTTGGTGAGCTGAATCTAGGAAAATAGGCTAGCTGATAAAAGAGAGTCCAAGAACAAGAGCCTTATGTCCATTTAAGTGATGGGCAGAAAGGAAGGCCACAAAGGCAAAAAAAAAAAAAAAAAGTCAAAGATGTGGAAAAGGTACCTAGAGCCCATGTTTTCTTGGAAACTCAAGGATGTTAAATGTTTACAAAAACAGCAATCAACAGACAAAAGAAAAGCCTAGTTAGGTAAGGACTGAGAACACACTGGATGTAGTAATTAGGGGACCACTACATTCTCAAGCAAAACAGTTTCCTATATGAAAGATGACAGAGGAAATGAAAGGCAGGCAATGACTACTATTCTGAGAGAAACGGCTAGAGTAACAGTATGAGCCAGGAGACAGTTTCTAAGACAATCTAGACTATGATGAAATAAAAATAGGGAAGATAGACCTCCAAAGGCTCTTACTAGAAGTCCTATGAATAAATCAGAGGCAAGCCCAAAGAATAAGGATGAAAAGGAAGGAAAATGTTCATTGATGACCTTGACTGGAGGTGGCATCAAGTAAGGAAGTAGCTTGGCTGATCTGTGCTCACAGAAATGATGTGAGCAGCTGGGGGTTTAGCTCAGCGGTGTAAGTGCCTGTTTGGCAAACGTGAGGTTGTGAGTTCAATCCCTGGTACCCGAAATGATGTGAGCAATCTTCCAATGCGGAAACATGGAAATCTAGGGATGTGCTTATGGGAGAAGGTGCAGAGTTCATGGCAACAAGACTGAAGACTGACTTATTGACATTTTAGGAGATGGTTCCAGGCATAGGATCTTGCTAAAGATACTGACAAGGAGGAACCAGAGAAGACCAGAAAAGCAAGAGTTTCAGAAGCCCAGGAAGAAAAGTTGGCAGGTGGTGCTGGACACAGAAAGGGGAGCCTGAGACCAGGAAAGGCAGGGAAAGCTGGGCTAAGAAGCCAGGGCAGGAGTTTCCAGAAGGAAGAGTGCACTGGTGGGCCATATGCACAGAAGAGGCCATGCATGCCCAAGACCTGGCCTTTGGGGACTTTGCCACAGCAACTTTGGAAAAAGGGCAGAAGCCCCAGTGGGTGGACAACAATCTTGAGTCCAGCTGAGAAAGCAGGAAGGAGCAAGCAGCTAGAGGAGGCCACGGGGCCCGGAAGCCTGCCCTCACCCAGGCCACATTGGGACAGGGCAGGGCTGTGCAAGCTGAGCTTGAAGAGCAAGGACAGGCAGCGAAGGGGGCCCCAGAGCAGGGGGATTAAGTGTCGAGGCGAAGGGATTAGTCATGTTGATGGAAGGAACAAAATTCAGTCATGTTCATTTTTCCAGGGATCCTGATCTCCACATTCTCCAGGAGCCTCTCTCAGCCCTCGGGGTCTCAACTGCTGCTCTAATTAGCTGTGGTCTCACCCACCTTGCCTCGTGGCTGGGGTTGCCTGTGACCTTTCGGCATCTGGCAGCAGGCAGCTGGTGAGGTAAGGGCAGAATAATTATTTTCTGCCTGAAATCTTTAGTGTCCGCAATGAAGGTTTAGAAATGTCTTTTTATGAAAAAGACTTCTGTAACAACATCCAGGAAATTAAACAAGGAAACAAAAGTCAAGGTTGAAGCTGACTGGGTCTCAGGAGATACACTGTGCTCTCACTGTAGCCCCAGCTCTCTATTGTTTATGTCCTGGGTTCATGGCCATTGTCTTGTCTGATCATCACAACCCCCCATCTGCCCACAGTGAGGCAGCTGGCTGCCTTAGCCCCATTTCGCAGGGAGGGAAAACTGAGTCCCAGAGAAGCAGGACAGGAGGAGGGAATGGTGAGCAATGTAGGACATGGGAACTATGTCATAGTCTTGACATCTCAGTGTGTCAGTAGCAGTTCTACATGGTGGCCTTTAAACATGTATAATTAACTATTTCTTCCATATGTGGATAGAAGTCAGCGCCTGGAAAGAACCTTGGTTAGCTGGCTGAACTTGGGCCTTGTGCCTCCCCTTGACAGGATAGTAAAAGGCAGGACTTGGAGGAGGGCCTCTGTGGCTTCTGCATGATAAAGCAGCCCAGGTCCCTCCCCAGCCACATGAAACAGGGACCAAGAGATCACAAAAGGCAATACAGAGGCATAGGGAGGAAGAAGAGGTGCTAGAAAGTCAAAATAAAGCAAAACCCAGATTTTTATTATAAGCCATCACCAGTTAAGACCAGAACACCTCCAGGTAAGAGAGAGAGACATAAGAGCGAGAGAGAGAGGGCTAGTGGGAAACTGGAGAGAAATCGATCAGAAACTTATAATAGATAAAAAACCAGGAGTAATTCATGAATGTTTAATTCAAAAGAGAGGGGGTCAGTCTCAAGGTGCATCCCATGTGTCTTGAATGGAGTCCTGGGTAGATATCAGGGAGACCCCTGAGTAGGAAAAACAGTTTGGACAGCCAGTCTGAGATGCAGGAGAGTGGCTCAGGTATTTCAGGGGCCAGAGACACAGGCAGGTAGAGCCCAGCAGGCACAAGAATCCTGGGGTCCAGGGCTCAGGAAGAGATTTGACTGGAAGCACTGGCCCAGAGTCATTACCACTCAGAGTAATGGAGCCCCTGAGAAAAGTGAGGCTACAAGGGAGAGCACAGAGAATGGAGAGGGCCCAGGACAGGATCATGAGTCACAAAGACATCTGAAGAGGCCATCAAGGTGTTGGCAGACGGCAGAGAGAAGGAAGGGTCTGAGATTTTTTTCAAATAAGCAGAAGGGGTTGCCATGGCAGCCAAGGTAGTGAAGAGTTTCAAGGGGAAAGTAATCAACACTGTCAAATGCAGCAGTGAATTCCAGTAAGTTAAAGACAGAATTTTTCCTTTGGATTTCCTGATTAGCTAATGTCTCATGACCTTAATAAGAGCATTTTAGGGAAATAATAGGGACAGAAACTGAAATAATGTTGATATGTGATGGGGGACATGAAGTTGTCCCTAAGAGTTCTATAAGGACCCTAGAAGGAAGACTTAAAGAGGTGAATTATGGGGTTGGTGAGGTTGAAGCTAGGAAAGATGAGCAAGTTAATAGGCAGACATCAACTCCCAATGTGATGTGTTGAGTGGCAAAAATTTATACATTCTACATATTCTAATTTAGCACCCACTTTGTGCCTGGCAGGGTGCCTAGAACTGTGCATACTTTGGGGGGAATGAATTAAGGCAGGCAGAATCTTTGTTCTAGTGATGTTGGCATAGTAAATAGTAGGAGAAGACAGAACCAGACTCCGACACTCCACAGCACTCCAAAGGGAAGACCTCAAGTAGGGTGAACAGCTCTCCTCTGACTCTGAGAGATTCATCCCTCTCAGAGGATGCCTCACTGTCCCTGAGGAGGTGATGTTCCAAAGCAGCTTGTGTAAAGGAGGAAGGAGTTTGCTTGATGAAGCAAATTGAAGTATAGCATGAAGGAGGGGAGGAAAGAGCAGAAAGGCAGCCAGTTAAGGGGAAGTCAATTAAGGAAAGGAGGGGAAGCAAGATCCATGCCTTTTTAATTTTAATCTTGAAGGAAAGATGCTGGCATATGAATATTCTGAGGGGAAAGAGCCTGAGTAATTGAGTGATTAAGGATGGAGACAATTAGTGAAATGACCTCCCAAAAGACTAGGATCAAGCGTGGAGGTGGATAAATTAGTTTGGGGCAATAATGTGTATTTGACCAAATAGGGCAAAATTAAATTATTTACCTTTTAGAGAATAATGTGATCTTTTGAGAGTTTTTATCTAA
The DNA here is from genome assembly GCA_004027295.1 of Dolichotis patagonum. Taxonomy (NCBI): domain Eukaryota; kingdom Metazoa; phylum Chordata; class Mammalia; order Rodentia; family Caviidae; genus Dolichotis; species Dolichotis patagonum. Next base: position 70,808 of record PVJX010006917.1, read on the forward strand.
CCTGTGTACTGCCTACATGTCTAATTAACACCAGCTTTATCTTGTCTCATGACTGGAATCATGTCTTATTTTTTGTTTTGCTCAGCACCTAGCAACAGGCAGTGAGCTCTTTGGGTATGAAATCAATATTTTCTGCCATACAATGGAATATCAAAAGTCAACATCCAAACCTCTTTTGACTAAAAACAACACTTCTATGACAGTCTTCCAAAGGTTACAATGCTAGAAAAAATTAAGGCATTAACTCTTGGGTGGCAGGGGCTTTGATGGGTAGATGGAAAAAAAAAGTAGGCGTCTCCCCATTCAAGTTCTGTGCTACTTATCCATGCTCAAATTCATCATCTCATACAATCTTCCCATCTCCCCCATAAGAATCAGAATTACTACATTTCATAGTGGAGGGAATGGAAGCCAAAGAGCAAGATGCCTTATTATGTTAACAAAGTGGTAGGAACTTGCAACAGTACCTGTTCCCTGGACCAGACTAAGCTGGAGAGAAGAGGAAGAGGCTTTGCAGTCCATGTTGGCAGGCCCTTGGAGAAAGTGGAAGGCCAAGTCTGCCTGGGGCCCTGCCCAATGTATTTAGATGTCCCACCAAGTGTCCTGTCACACTGTTGATGGAAGCAACAGCCTGGCCTCTCCATGTACACAAACATTCTGTATTTGCATCTAAAACATCTAGCATTGTTTCATATGTTTAAGTCTTGATCCATCTGAAATGTTTTCATGTATGATGTGACACAGATTTAATTTGATCTTTTTTCAAATGGGTATCCAGTTTGCTAAGCACCTCTTACTGTTCCAACCCTATCTTTTTCCCCAGTTCTCTATATCTAGACTCCTCAGTTCCATTCATCTGTTTGTCTGTATCTGAACCAATACCACATTTTAATGAGCAGACCTTTATAAAGTATCTCACTACTCCATAAGGTAAGCCCCTCCTCCATCTGCCTCTTATGCCTTTTAAAAATTATCTTGGTTATGTTGCACATTTTACTTTTTCCACATCTGTGGAAAAAATGCTGTTGGAATTTTGAATGATACTGTACTGGAGGGAAAAATACCATCTTTAGAGAATCAGTTGTTCCCATCTGTAAATATGGTATATATCTGCTTATATCAGTCTTACTTGTTTTGTTTTGTATTTGATTTTAATCTTGAAGGATTAAAAAATAAAGGCTGGTCACTTTTATCATATAAGTTTTTCACATTTCTTAATGGGTCCATTCCTGCATACTTGTTAGTTTTGTTACTTTTATGAATGAATAAACTTTCCCTTTGTTTCATTTTACTTTCCAAATTTTAATCAATTTCCTAATCACTATGCTTCATTCACAGACACACAGAGTAAATGTGCTTGTCCCTGGACACACAAATGAGAACACAGCACACACATAAATCTAATTGGTTGGAAATGAATTAAATTTTAATTATACAAGTAATACATGAGTGTATTTTCTTTTAAATAAAATCAAGAGCATTACAGATAAAGAAGTCTACTAGTCTCCCCCACCTCTGCTGTAGCAGAGGGGAGCTGCTTTTAGGAATTTGCCATTTGTCTGCATTATTTTCCTCCAGCCCTCAAAACATAATTCTACTCTACTGTTGTTTCTGTTTGTTTGCATAAATGGGGTGGTCTACACGTGGGAGGTGCTGTTCCTGAGCTCTGAGTTTACTGTACCCTGTGGAACTTGCCTCATGTGGCCCTTGCTAGCTTGACTCTCTCCGGTGCTCCTTTCAGCTGGCCACTAGCAACTATAAGGGATTATGCCGAAACTGACTGTATAGTTGATGCCTATTAAAAGTCTTCAAATGTTATTCCATTAAGACATACCTGTAAGAGCATCCCTGTGTATGCCCCCTTTGCTCATGTATAAGAGTTCCCTTTGACAGATAATTGGAATTGATGGGTCATAGGATAAAACATATAAATTCCACTACAAACTGCTCACATGTTCTGCAAAGTACCTTTTATCTCAGTCTCCCTCCAGAACATCTCCAGGTTTTACATGTTAATCTGATGGGTAAAAAATAGTATCTTTTATCACTTTGCGTATTTTTAAATTACTAGCAAGACTGAGATCTGTGTATTTTCTACTTATATTTGTTCCTCTGAATTGGTATGGCCATATCTTTTGCCTATGTCCCACTTTTAAGGTAGTTTGTCCTCTCATTATTGATTTTCAGGAGTTACTTACATGTTAAGTACTTCATTATATGTATGGCAAATATTTTTTATATTGTGACTTTCATCATTTAATTAAATGGTATCTTTTGTCTTAGGGAAATTTTACATTTTGACATCAAATCTATCAATATTTTATATCCTTTTTGGCAATCTTGAAAAAGCCCTGTCTACATCAAAGTCATAGCATTTTTAAAATTTGTATCCTCTGATATAGCTTACATACATATTTAAGCCTTTATATCACATACAAAAATAAATTTAAAATAAATATATGTAAATATTGTCACTAATTCAAAACTGATACATTTGTCTGACATTAAGTCCCACTGCAATTTTGTTGGGGCTCTTTCTGGTCCACTGATCTATTTGCCTACTCCTAAATTTGATAATATGCTTTGCTAACGGGCAGTACAACTCTCACAGTCTTTGCTGTTTTTGCAAAATCACTTTGGTCATTCTTGCATATTAAACCCGCTACATGCATTTTAAAATTAGCCTGTCAAGTTTCCAGAAAATTTCTGCTGGAAAATTTTATTGGGATTACATTGAGTTTATGGATAAATTTGAGGGAAATTGATGTCTTTATCATTATACTCTTCCTAGCAATGCATATTGCTCTACTTTTAGTTTAGGTCATTTTTTATGTTTTTCAGAAGTTTTATAGTTTCTCTAACTAAAATCTTACCTATCTCTTGGTAAATTTTTTATTTTTATTTTTTTTAAAGAAAAAAAACAAAAAAGAAAACAACCAAACAAAACAGAAAAAGGGTAGCAACAATATAGAATTCCAAAGGCAAAAAATAAAAGAGCCACAAGAACAACAACAAAACAAAAACAAAAACACTAAGAAATCGCCACTTGATAGGTTACATACTGTCATCATTGGAAATAGTTGTTCGAGTTACAAAATTAAAGCACACAAAGTAGACATTCAAACAGTGAGCCTATTAACAGTTCTGCTCAGCAATCTAACATAAACAGTAATGTGGTCATCTATCTTACACACTTACACATACATGCAGTTATATCCTTCAGAGCACTTTCTTTTCTCCTCTTTTATATATATACATATATATATATATATATATATATTTAAATTTTATTTTAAGGTGGGTAAAATTAAACACAACAAACCAGAACAGAATGGGACCTAAGAAAGCATAAATTTCAAAGCTATACAACCAGTGATCTTCACTATCTGTCATATTGTCTCTTGTTTTCTTCCATATGGTTGTCCATATCTTTGCATATGGGGAGCTCATACTAAATACCATAACCAATTTTTTCACAAGATGTGTAGTTAACTGGCTCCCACTTGCTAAGGGGG
>PVJX010006918.1:0-74543 GCA_004027295.1 Dolichotis patagonum
AAGTATTCCAAGCCCTGAAAGAAAATAACCTCCAGCGCAGATTGATGTACCTGCAAAACTGTCTCTAGAAATTAATGGAGAAACAAGATGCTTCCATGACCAAGAGGAACTGAGGGAATTCGTGACCACCAATCCAATTCTACAAAAAATACTGAAGGACATTCTAGAGAGAGAGGAAAAAAAAAATAGCTGGATTTCAGGAACAGTGGCAGAGAGGCCTCAAAGAATGGGGCAGACAGTGGAATGAAGGAGAAAAGTAGACAACCAATGACAGACAACTAGCCTAGCAGAAATGAGGCAGAGAAGGTTGGCTGTAATTTCTAACATAGATGGCCTTGATACACTGAAAAAAGAAGAAGAAAGAAAGAAACACAGGAAGAGTAGATCAGGAGTTAAGGTCCACCAAGATGCTCTGTATGAGAAATATAATTAAAAATTATAATTGAAATAATATAATGAAATATATTAATGTAATATAAATATATTATATATAATAATATAATATAATGAATAATGAAAATAATTGAAAAAGCGTTTATGGATGGAAAATCAAATATGAGAAAACAATGCTCTATGTGACAGGGAACCAGAGAGAAATGGGGGCAACTTGACCAGCACCTGCAGATAGGTTGGAGACAGGATACTTCTGTGCAGTAGAGAACTACTCAGCTATAATGAAGGAAAATCTTGAGGCTTTTGTAGGTAAAGGAATACAACTCGAGATCAAGTCCAGGAGTCAGAAAGTTCAGAACCACTTAGGTAAATAGCATGTTGCCCCTCTAATCTAAAAATTGAGGGAGTTGGTGGGACCCAAAATGCACAGCACCCTGTGGGAGTGAAAGGGGAGGAGTAGTCTTAAAAAAGAAGGCAGAGGATATTGTTAATAGTGTATCAGGATCTAAAACCCACATTACTCACATCACTCTGTTTAGATGGATTATATTCTGTTCCTGTTTGTCACTTGTACTAGATTTGAGGGCACAGATGGCTATCCCAATCATAGCAGGATATAGTAGGGTAATCATCCTTAATTTCCTATTGATTTAATCTGAAGCCCTGTATAACTTACACTGTTTTATCATGACTGATCTTAGTTGAACCTGGTTTGTTAGATTGCTGTATTCACCCTTAATTCTTTATCTTCACTAATTTAATCTTTTCATTCTATTAGAAGGAAAATTATCATGGGTAGTGTTACTAAGTTTAATTCATACTAAACACACCTAGAGTGATGGTTTTCAACTGTGGCTACCCGTGGACTTACCCTGGGAACTTTCATAAAAAGCACTGGATCTGAACCCCCCTTTAAGGAGGTGCAATGTGTTTCAGACCCTTTGCGATGGTACAGACTTAACACAAGGAATTTAAAATCAACTCAGATTATTTTAAAATGAAACAAAAGTTAAGAACTATAATCTAATGTTGGTTGGATGTACTTTTATCTAATATTTAATAGCAACTTTTTCACTTATAGTTATTCTTAAATATAAAAATATTTATTGTTAGTAAATAAAAAACTCACGTATGGCCACACTGATTTCTTTGCCCAATGAACCTATCTGAGGTTATGTTAATGACTCATGATGACTCAATGTACATCTTTTCCAGGTGACACTGATACTTAAACAAAACTTTAGTAGCATTTAACTTTGGCCTGTAGGCCACTCAGTCAGGGTGAGTGCCATGAGACAGTAGGAGACGTGAACTGTCCAGCTTTTCCAATTGTACATGATTGGCAGCTACACTTCACTTGTATATGAGAGACAATATGTTACATGAAGAGAATTGCAAAGTTTGCCATAAAAGTGAAAACAGAGTCAATTTACAACTGGAAGTAGGGAAAAAGTGAGCCACCATGGTCTGAGACACACAAGATGAGGGGAAAAGAAAACTGCACCCATTTTATGCATGAAAATATGTTTTATTGTTGGCATCAAACCCAGAGTCATAGTGTGGTTCCTCAGCATACTCCTTAGGGACACACAAGTATCCCATTAAAATAGACACAGACCTCTCAGAAGGTAGATTTGGCAAGTATATGTTGTATACTTTTGACTGACCATACTTCCCTACTATAAAAGATGTAATTGTAGGCAGGAGATCAAAACGTCTATGTAGCACTCCCACCACGGACTTTTGGGTGACTTCTTTGAAGAAACCATTTTAAGCTCAGTGGTCACATTCTTTAAATGATTGTGAATACATGCTACATACTAGGTCAAACTATTAAATGATAGAATTATGTCAGTGCTATAATGTCATGGCATTATTACCTAAATGACAAATTCTGATTTCAGCTTACAGAGATTCTCCTTTAGGATCTGAAATACTTCACTCCATGCTCTTCTAGACTTCATTGTTTGTGTTGAGAAGTCTGCTGTGATTCGGATAGGTTTTCCTTTATCGATGATCTGTCTTTTCTCTCTAACAGCTTTTAGTATTCTGTTCTTATGGTGGATTTCTGGGATGGTGATTATTATGTGTCTGGATGTAGTTTTATTTTGGTTAAGGCTATTTGGAGTTCTATATGCTTCACTAATCCAAATGTCAGTTTCCATTCTCATGTTTGGGAAGTTTTCAGTTATTACTTCTGTAAATATCCTCTTGATATCATTTGGGCTGTCCCCTTCTTTTTCATTTATTCCTATTAATCTTATGTTATTTTTCTTTGCATCATCTTGCAGCTGTTGAATTGTTATTTCCTGATTCTTTGTTATTTTTAAAAGATCTTCCTTTCCTGTTCACTGGCTGCAATCTTATCTTTGAGGTCTGAAATTCTATCTTCACTTTCGTTGAGGCAGTTTTGACAGCTTTCAACAGAATTTTTGATTTCCTGTATAACTCTTTGAATCTGCTTTATGTATTCTGTTTGTTTCTTATAGTGTTCATTCAGGGATTCTATCTGTCTGCTTTGTTCCTCTGATTTTTTTAGCTGTGTCTTCACTAGACGTGTTCACTATTTCTTTCACTACTTTTATCATTTCTTCGTTTACCTGGGCTATTATTTCTGATTTGAATTTCTCCATAGCTTCCCCTAGTTGCTTCTTTATTTCAGTTGATATCATTTCAGTCATTTCAGGTGTATGGCTTCCATTTTCTTCTATGTACATGGCTCCTAGTCTTTCTTGGGATGGGCTGGAGATTTGAGCCTGCCTTTTGGTCATTTTTCCAATTTTTCCTTTTGTCATTTTTCTTTATTTCCTTGGTTTGCATGGTGTTCCAAAGCTTCCTCTGGGTGTGTGGCAAATCACCTCCTGCACCCTCAGCTCCTGGAGCAGTCCCAGCTCCCCTGCAGGCTTTTGGCTCCCTAAATTGAGAGGCAGAAGCTGGGCATGGTAAACTGGAGCCAGCAGAACCCCCATAGCACAATCCTCTGTCCTGGGGGGTGGATATGAACTCAACCTCTGGCAGTGCTGGTCTTAAGCTCTCCCCAGGCCAGCCCAAACGGGCCTAGAGTCCTCCTGCACAGTCTCCACCTCTTGAAATGGAAGAAGGCTGCTGGGCATGGTGGACTGAGGCCCTGGAATCTGCTGGGCCCAGTCCAGTGTCCCTGGTAGCTCCCCAGAAACTCAAACACCGGGAGCGCAGGTCTCCAACTCTCCCTGGGGCACAGGGACTCACCTCGCGCAATCCCAACTCCCCTGCAGGCTCTTGGCTCCCTAAATTGAGAGATGGAAGCTGGGCATGGAGAAATGGGGCCAGCAGAACCCCCAGAGTACAATCCCCTGTCCTAGGGTGGATATAGAGATTCTCATAAAAGCTGAAATCTCCCCTAGAGAGACTTCTGATGAGTTCTGAGTTCTCAAGCTGAAACCTCAGTTTCCATCCCAAGGGTCCAGCTGATTCTTATCAGACAGGTTTTAGGGAGACTCAGATGGTGATACACTATAAAATCTGACTTCTACATTCTGCTATTCACTTAAAACTTAGTTCTCTGAGTTCTGTTCTTCCTTCCCCATTCTTCATACTTTGAACACCAACTCAATTCCTTTGTAATATTTGCTCTATCTTACTCTTTCCATTTCTCTTAAGTTCTAAAGCTTTCCACCTGCAACCATGCACTCACATTGTCTGAATTCAGTCTGTCCTAGAATGCAGCATTTTGGGCTTCCCAGCCAACATTCAACCAAGTCTTCTTTGTCTTTGGGGCAACCTACTGTGTTAGTAAGCTTCACTTCACTATAATAAAATATCAACCCAAGATGTGAAGCTGTAGTGAAGAAACAATGTTTACATCACAGTTGCAGAGATTCTAAATCCAAAATCAAGTGACCCATTTGTTTGGTCTCTTTTAAGGGTGGTGGAAAACAATTCATCATTTCAGAAGAAGCAAGCAGTCACATCCTCAAAGGGAACAGAAAGAAATAAGATAGGCAGGGGACACTCACCCCTTATATAACAACCCTCCTGCAAAAACCGAACAGGTTGCACAAGTGCTAAGATTTACATCTCACTTTAAGACTTCCCTCCGGGGTCCACATTCCAAAGGCTCCTCCTCCTACCAATAGCACATCTTGTGGATCAAGTCTTTAATCACAGTGGTTTTTAGGGCACTGAAACTTACATTCGAACCACAGCACTTACACTACACTACGATGGGCTACACCTCGTGGAGATTTTCTGTGGGCTGGGACCTGTGCCAGGGAAGGGAGATACCATCATTTTGTTATAACTGGGTAGCCATTCAGATTCTCTGAGTTTGTGTTATTGCTGAAAAATAAATAGTCAAACAGACTTCAAGAACTCTTGGCATCAACTGAATATTTTTAAAGTGTTTTTAATGGAGGACACAGGAGTACTTAATCATTTTCTATTTGAGAAAATCCTTCATTTAGACTGAGTTACCATCATACTTAGGACCAATAAATTTAGCTTACAAATTTTTGTGTTCTCACGGTCTACTCACTTATTCTCTTATTAGTATCAAAGTCAGATACTAGGGAGGGTAACAATGGTTAATACATTACATATTGTTGTCTTTGAATTAGTTACTCAGAGTACAAGATATAGACATTTAATTGTCCACATAATATTAGCACAAAACTTTCTTTTCAATGAACTTAGAGAAATTAGTAGTATAACTTTTTAACCACTATATATATATACATATACATACATATACGTATATATATATATATATATATATATATATATATATATATATATATATACACATATATATATGGGGGGTTTTCTGCTTTTCCCTTCCTTTTTCTCCTTCCCTCATTCCAGTTTCTCTTTCCTTTTGAACAATCTCTTTCCATTTTGCAATATTTTTGTACATTTTGGATCTTATTTACTTGTTCAGTTTCTTACATTAGGGAGAAAATTTGATATTTGCACATGTGCATCTGGTTTATTTCATGTATGAATATGGTCTCGAGTTACACTCATTCGCCTATAAAAGTCTCCAGTTTATTCTCTCTTATGACCAAGTAGTACTCCACTGTGTAAAAAGACCAGGTCTTTTTTATCCATTTCTTGCCATTTGGGCTGTTTCCAAGATCTAGCTATTACAAATTGTGTTGCTATAAACATTGATGCACATATAACACCATGGTATGATGTTTTCAATTCTTCTGGGAAGATATCCAGAAGGTGAATAGCTGGGTCAAATGGGTCAAAAAGTTTTTTGAGGAAACTCCACACTGATTTCCACAGTGGTTGTAACAGTATGTGCCCTCATCAATATTGGAGAAAAGTTCATTTTTCCCCACAGTCCCTCCAGCATTTGTTATTGGTTGATTTCTTGATAATAACCACTCTTTCCAGAGTGAGGTCGAATCTAAGTGTTGTTTTAATTTGAATCACTTGAATGACAGTGATGTTGAACATTTTTTCATGTATTTATTCACTGCTTGTATTTATTCATCTGAGAAGTGCATATTCATCTCAGATGTCCATTTTTGGATTGGGTCTTTAAACTTAGGAAGTCTGAATTTTTGAGTTCTTTATACATTCTCAATAGTAATTCTTTGTCTGAGGAACAGCTGGCAAACAGTTTTTATCATGTTGTGAGTTGTCTCGTTATTCTGTTGGTGGTTTTTCTTGCTGTGCAAAGCTTTTTAATAAGATGAGGTCCCAGGTGTTGATTCATTGTGATAGCTCCTGTGTGATTAGAGTTTTATTCTTAAAGTCTTTGCCAACACCAGTATCTTCAAAAAATTTACCTATTTTTTCTTCCAGCAGATTTGATGTTTTTATTTTAATATTTAGATATTTGATCTATTTTGAATTAATTTATTGCATAGTGAAAGATATGGGTCCCATTTTAATAAAAATCGTAGATAATTAATAATGGCTATTAAGAAAGAGTGAACATAGCCTAGGAGAGCACCAGGCAAGAAAGTATTGCAGCAGCCAAACCTTTAGTGACTTTGAGGAACAGTCAGTTGAGCCTGTGATTAAAATAGATCAAGCAAAGAGGGTCAGAAAATGTGAGGCCATGTGGGCCATGGAGAAAAGTTTAGATCATGTATCAAATTCTTTGGAATTTGTGAAAGCATTTGGTAATGGTTAATTTTAAGCATCAACTTGACTGGGCCACAGGGTGTCCAGATATTTGGTAAATAAATCATCAAGCTGTTTCTGTGAGGTGTTTTTGCACAAGATCTACATTTGAGTAAATAAGTTTAATAAGCCAGATTGTCCCCTACAGTGTGGATGACTGTCATCTAGTCAGCTGAAGTCCTAAAGGAAGGGAAAGGCCAACTTTTTCATCAATTAAAAGAGGATTCTTCTTTCCTGTCTACATTTGAATCAGAGTATTGACTATTGTTCCACTTTCAAACATGAACTAAAACATCAGATGCTCATGGACCTTGATTCTGTTGGTCTTTAGACTGGAACTACGCATGGGCTTTCCCGGTTCACAGACCTTTGGACTCACATGGGCACTAAACTATGTGATCCACTGGGTCTCCTGCTCTCCTACTTACTCCTCAGGTTTTGAGATTTTGAAGATTCCATAATCATGTGAGCCAGTTCCTACAACAAATCCATTTGTGTTTGTGTATGTGTGTGTGAGTGTGTGTGTGTGAATATGTGTGCATATCAGTGTGTGTGGTTCTGTTTCTCTGTGGTTCTGTTTCTCTGGATGGTATTGACTAATGCGGAATTAAATGTTTTAAGGTGTTTTAAAGCAAAGGGATAATGTATTCAATTCTATGTTAAGAACATCTCTGATTACACTGTGGAGAGTAGTAGATGTGGGAGTTAAGGTAAGCGCATTATTGTTCATAGATATTACTTGACCCTCCTTGTGAGGGATAAGCCTCTCCTGCTTTGGAACCAACCTTTTCTCTGTGACTTACCTTAAGCAATAAAGGATGCAGAGAATAACTTATGTCACCTTAGAAGGGAAATGCAAAGGGTCTCCCTGAGATTTTCCATTACTCTTTTTCCCTTGGATTTGAGCGCAACAGCTCCAAACAGGAGGTCTTCCTTAAGGGCAAGGTCCTTCAGTGAAAAGATGCCTGGAATAGATTAGTACCCATCACATAAATTAGGCAAACAATAAACTCTTACCAAAGTAAGCCACTGAGATTTAGGGATTGCTCATTACTATAGCACATCTTGGGATGTGCTGACTGTTACAGAGTAGTTAGAAGAGTGCTACATTGACAAGGTGAGGGAAACTAGTAGATTAAATAAGAAATAGTAACAATAAGGGTAAAGAGGACAGATGTACATGTGTTATGGACATATACTGACTCTTTATGATAATTGGAGTCACTATGTGCTGCAAACATGTACTAATGAAAACTTTTTCAGAAACAGGACTGAAAAGACTTGAGATATCTTGCATGTGGTAATGGTGGTAATGGTTAATTACACGTGCTGACTTGGCTACATTAAGGTGGCTAGTTGTTTGGTTAAATACTTACTGCAACATTGCTTTGACTATAGTTGAAGATGTAATTAATATCAATAATTGGTTGACTTTAAACAAAGCAGACTACCAAACATGATGGAAGTACTCCTCATGCAGTCAGCTGAAGGTCTACAAAGCAAAACTATGAAGTTCGCCTGATAAGAAAGTTTCCTACCTCAAGAATATGACATGGAAATCCTGCCTCAGTTCCCAGTCCTCTAATCCACTGTGTCTCCAGCCCCACAATTATGTGAGTTAATCTCTAAAAATAAATCTGTCTCTCCAAAAGTTAGGTAGATAGATAGATCGATAAATAGATACATAGGATATAGATATTATCCTAATAGGATATGGATATTTCCTAAAAGATCCTGACTGGCACAAACACAGATAAGTGGGGATTTGATGGAGTTTAGATATGGGAGAGAAGAGGCAGTGGCTATCTTTTAAGTACCTGCAAGGTAAACTACAGTGTCTGTGAACATAACATAGGTGCAAAATAATAGATGGTGGTTGCACTGAGTAGAATAAAATTGAATCTTTAGTTCAATGCCTGTCTCAACATTTTTGTTGATTTAACTCTTAAATGTTGGTTGTAAAAAGTTCTGACAGCCATTGGAATTTCATTAATAAAAATATAAACTAACAAAATGATATTGGTCTTTCCAAACATTATGGAAAATAAAAATTCCCTACCCAGCACTACAAACTCCAAACACTCAGCAAGAAAGCCTTGTGAAATAAAGCACTCCCCTGACCCAGATATTGATTTTCCACATTATTTATTAATGCACATTGAGAGCTGTTCATTGCCATTGTAGTGACCTTGGAATGCTACTTTAAAACAATAAAAGTGGAAGAAAGTCTCCAAGATGTGCTGAATTTTAGAGGCAGCCTGCAAAACAATTATATCCTCCCACCCTCCTGTGTGCCTCTTCCCCTTTACCATCAGCCAGGCTGGCCAGAAAGTAAAAGAAAGCGAAGACCTGAAAAGGTGATTTACAGTCCTGGGTGGTATGAGAATAAAACATTAAGAAGTCTTTGCAGCTCTCCCAAAGAAATGAGCCCTCATGATAAACACTAGGGGCAGACAGAGGATATAAACTAGCAGCCCCATGCACCCAACACGCACAACACCACAGGTCTGCCAGGATCCCCCTGGAGAGCCACTGGTGTCCCAGACAGAAAATAATGAGGCTCCATGCTACTGACTCACTTCTGCCTCTGATTTTCACTTCTGCTATGCTGGAGGTAGGGCCACATGCATTGTCAAGTAGATTATTTCATTGCACTCCAATTGTCACAGGCAAAGGGACCAACACAAAGTTTTCTCGAAAGGCTCCTTCATACAGTCCTCATGTGTTGATTAATGATGGAGAAACATTCGGAGAAATGGGCTGCTAGGTGATTCCATCTTTGTGAAAACATCAGAGTGTACTTATGCAAACCCAGAAGATACAAGTCTGTTACTCCACTAACCTCCTGAGAAATTCAAGTGATGTGGTTAACACATGGTGTCTGAGATGCTACCTGCAACAAGGCAGACTATTTTACAGTAAATTATTTTTTATAAGTAGGAAGACTACATCCTAAAATAACAATGAAGTGGATAATAAAATCCAGGTATGGTATCTTGTACTTGTATACCAGCCATTAGGGAGGGTGAGGCAGGAGGATTGAAATTTTGAGGTCAGTCTGGGCAACTTAGTGATACCTTGTTTCAAATTTAAAAATTTGAAAAGGGCTAGGAATATAGCTCATTGGTAGAGCAACCCTGGGTTCAATTTGCAGTACCACAAGAGAAAACAAGTATGGTAAATGCACAAACTAGTGACATAGCCTTTTAATGCCATTATCAAATATATGTGAATTGTAAATCATAATGTTACATTTTATGTGACTGACTGCATAGCACGTTTGTTTATACGTGAAATACCACAAACACACAACACATGTAGCTATGACATCATAGTGGCTACCATGTCACTAGGTAATAGAATATTTTTATTCTCTGATTGCTGCCCATCAGTTGAGGGTTCTTTTGCTTGATTCAGATAGAAATCATGAGTAGGCAAAGTGCAGTGCTACTAACAGCTGCAGGTTTTTAGCACTAAATGCCCTCAGTCCTTATTACAGTTCTGATCCCCGATGTCACTAGCTGACACTAATGTTGGCTGCTATTGGCCAACACTGCCAATTGCAGGTTTCTTCCAGTTCCAGCCACTGTTGGTCAGTACCAGCAAATGCTAGGTATTGATAGCAAACACTACTGATTGCTGGTCTGTGCTGCTGCCAGCTGATGCCTACTGACACTGGCTTGTGGCAGACACCATCATTGGGCTTTTCTATTTGCTAGCCTCTGTTACTGATCTTTGTCTGCCACTGATCTCTGGAGATTTCCAAGGCTAACAACCTGCAGTGTGTATAGCTCCCTCTTGACTACTTGTTTATAGTACTCAAAATAAGACTCCTGAGTTTATTTATAGGACTTTTCAAGACCACACTACCTGAGAAATAAATCACAAGCAGGAAAACCAAAACAAGGTTTCATCTAAACAAGACCAGAGCTACAGGACAGTGGCATCAGTAGCCTACAAGGAACCTCCCTAGACCAACAGAGAAGTGTGAGGACAGCTACTATATGGGATGGATCCAAATTCAAGCCCATAGATTGGTCCAAATTTGAGCCCACTGATTGATCCAAATTAGTCTAAACTCAATCATTAGTTCTAATGTGAGCCTCATGTTTGTTAACATTTAATTCTTCTTTAAGTCCACTACAGTCAAGATAGATACCTCCCAAAGTACATGCCATGCATCCAGGATAACCATAGCTTCATATAGCTACAAAAATGGTGAAGCTAAAGCTAGGGGAAACCTCAGGAGGCTTAGCAGGGTTAATAAGAATGTATTGGGGCTTGGGGAAGTTGGGAGTGTTAATAATGGGCTTCAATACTTCCCTTATATGTGCCATTGTTATGGTTTGTGTCTGGATATCCCCCCAAAGCCTCATGCAGTTTTAAATGGGGCTTCTTCAGAGGTGGCTGAATCTAGACTGTGTGACTGATTCATGGTACAATTCTGGGATTAGGTTACTGGGATTAAGAGTGGATGATTGCTGGCTCATCCACTGATTGGACTGACACAGCCCTTGTCCTTGTAAAATGGATATCAGCACAGAATATATAAGGGACAGAAAGAGGCTTGTTTTCTCTTGTTGCTTTTGCTGTCTTTGGCCATGAAGAACTGTTCTTCTTTGCCAAGCCAACCTGCTCTGAAGACAACCAACTATGGGCTGAAATCTCTACAAACCTAAAAGCTCTACAAACCTAATCTACACAAACCTAAAAGCTAAACAAACCTTTCCTCCTTTAACTTTGGGTGTCAGGTATTTTGTCTCAGCAACAAGAGAAAAGTAATTAGGGCAGTTATGTTGCAGGTAGTGTCCCTGAAACTTCACCAGGGAGGCAGCAGTAGCATCTGAAGAGAAACACTTGTCAGAATAGCTTTGAAGTAATCCAAGAGTACACTGAGGAAACTTTACCCACAGTTCCTTAGTGGGTACTGAGGAGGAATAAAGTGAGGAGGAGGGGTCAGGACAGCTGTTAGCTAAGCCACATCTCTCTTCATTCCTCACAGGGCAGAAGGGAGAGTTGGATGTTTCTCCTGTCTCATACTCTTCTAGCACCATCTCTGTGAATGCAGTCTGTCATTGGCTACATCAAGGTTATGCAGCACATGGCTGTATTGGCAATCATAAATATGTATGCTAGAAATAACTAAAGCTTCCCTCTTCACTCTGGATTCTCACACTAATTTCTTCATTCTGTTTGTTGCATTAAATCTTTTAAAAGGGAAAGCCCCTGTGACACCCACTGGAACATTAGCTGAGCTTCAGCTACCTGTTCTGTACTGGAGATAGATGTGGATCACATGCATACTTGATCCTTAGCTTTCCTTTCTACTTCCTCATTTCAGCTTCACATGCAGATTTTTTCTTTCCATTCAAACTTCAGAGTTACTGTCACAGGGAAAGAAGTTGTCATGAGACCAAACTCAGAATACCAAACCATGACCAAAACAAAAGTAGCAATGACAAACCAAAACAGCACCCAATTTTCCTTTTCCTTTTCCCTAATCAGGAGTCAACGAAGAGAACAGTTTGCGAAGCAGCATTTAAATGCCCCATTCTTACCATGCAGTTGAAAATAATTTGGAAAATTCAATAACAGAATGTGAGAATCACTAAGAAATGACCACATCTGGGATTTTCAATTTTTAGAGTGTTGTTCCCTGTGTCTCTGTTGGCAGATGTTCTATTAATGAATTTCTAGATCCTTCCAGAAGTCTCCTAGATTACTGAGATAGCATTTTAGCAAAGCCCCAGCAAAAAGTTCTGTATATGTACAAACTCCCTATAGTGATTGTGATCATTATGCACTGCGAATGAGTACTAATCACATTTTTAATGTAAAAAGGAGATTTCAAGCAATGTTAGTGATATTTGGAAAAATTTTCACATTTTTCAATATTCTGGGCAAAAAAGAGACACAAAATCTTCAAAACTTTCTTCTTCCAAAGGTTTAACTCTCACATTCCTTATTTCTCAAGCCCCTAGGACTCTTCTGAGCTGAGGAACCCCGATTTCTTCAATACAGGTCTCCAATTGCCGCACTTTGGAGAAGCAAGATTATCCATATAGAGAAGGGAAATGTAACTCCTTCAGCAGTGGAAGACCACTGCTACTCTAAGCTCCTCTTACCCTTCCTTTTCCCGTGATGGTTTCTGCACTAAAAGGGTTACCTACTGAGAAAAACCATTTCAAACAGTTTCTATGACCAAGATTATACAGTTGAAAATAAGCCCATTTATTTGGTGTGGGTTCAGGTTATACTCCCCTTACTTTCATTCACTCATCTGCCCAGCCCTGGGTAGATGTTAGCAGGAATAGGCCCCGCCTACCTGTTGCCTCTTTGTTTTGAGTAGACATGAATCTTGAGAATTTGATCAGACAAGTCAGCCCTCATAAACCTAGAAGCTTCAACCTTCCTTTATGTTCTATAGTAAATACTGAAATGATACTTAAAATACAGTCAAGAGCAAAGTAACTGGGAAAATGGGAGAATGGGGAGAGACTGGTTAAGCAACAAAACCTTTTCAATTTTGCAATTATATCATCTCATTAATCTGAAACATCCTGTGAAATAGTTATTGATGTTTCCTTTTCTGCAGATGAGTGAACCTAAGCTTACTGATTACGTAACTTACCCAAATTTATCTCAGTGCTATGTGAATGATGAAATTCACTCACAAATGTCCATTATTACTTCTAAGAAAGCACAGTATACTTTAAGGGCAAGAAAAAGAAAAGGAGGGTCTGAATTACACAAAAGAATAGGAAATTAACAGTCATTTTATTGGCATTATAGGAATCCTCAAGTGATTTCACAAGCTCTGGCAATGTGTAAGTAATATTTATTGATAAACATCTCTCCATTTTGCTAAAATTCCTTTGTTTTAAAAATGATTCTATTAAAGAAACAACATAGAAAATAGTGCACATTAACAAAAAAATCTCTATCATTTTTACTTTCAATGAATGTGATCTTACTTCTTTTAGGATGAGAGGCTACTTTTAATTATGGCAAATCTGTGACAGCCTCTATTTGAAACTACTTTATTAGAATTATGTTCAGGGACAATTTTTCAGCCACATTTTTCAATTGAACAACCTGTTTAATTCAGTATGTTAACACATTTTTTTAGTCTATCTTGTTTATCTACTTTTTTGCTGAGTTCCAAATCAGCTCTAGCTATTTCTAAAACTAGAATACAGCATTAAAAGATAAATGGTGTATATTATGAAAGAAATTCAAAAAGTGTGTATTTGATTCTGAAGATAACTCCAATAATATTGTAGCATGGATACAAAAAAATTTAGAGAATTCTAAATTTCCAAAGAGTTTGTTTTGAAGGGGTTCAACATCCTCTGAATATAAAAGTGAGCCACATGTGCTATTTTTCTCATTACCTAGGGGCTCACATTCTTAACTACAACATGACATTTTTAAAAAAGTAAGTATTTCCCAAATTTAGAAAGCTGGACATGGTTTTCAGAGACACTTGGATCATTGCTTTCCTGTGGTACGGCATCCGTCAATGTGAAACTGCTATGAGATGAAAATATATATATATTCAGAAGGATCTTGAGAAAGTGGAGCTAAAGTCTATAAAGTATGTAGAGATCCAAAGAAGAAACAGTCAGATGCTTCTATAACCCTCAGCTACTGAGATACTGTCAGAAACAAAGACAAGTGATCCATCAATGGAGACAGATGTTGGCAACATAAAAACTCAAGTTAGAATATTCAACCAAGCAGCATACAGCTGCAGCCTAAGAAAGAAGGAAAGATAGAGAGACAGACATGGTCCAAATAATGGCCCGTGTGTGGAAAAAAAAAATGAGACTGTTAAGACAAACACAGAAGCAAAATACTGAGGCCTTGGCACCTAACTGATTGAAAAAAAGAGAAAAACAGAGAGTGCTGTCTGACAGAACTTTGTGGAAACTGACAGGATAACTAAGTATTGTTCTTTGGGGTTGTTAACATACTGCATATGTAGGAGTCTATGTGTTTAGAACTATAGAAGCAAGTCCATTTGGGGAGATGATTCTTCACATTTTTCTCATGTTTCCGCTGAAAGGCACTGACAGTCTTTTGTTCTGGACCATCTTTTCAAGGATGTTTGTAAAGCAATCAATTTGGGAAGATAGACTGCCTGTCTCTGGAGTGGATGGAATTTCATGATTGTTATTGTTTACTTTTCACCTCATCACTTTTATGTAACTTCGGATTCAATGATAACAACACAGGTAAACTTTGTGTGGCAAAGGTTGAGCAAGTTTGCTAACAGTTCTTATAAAACAAAGAGTTTCTACAGCTCAGGTTCATCATGGCCTCAAATCCACTCTGCATGCAGCAGCCCCAGGGGTAACAGGGGACCACAAGGACCAAGGAGAACAGAAAGCCTATAAAGGTTGCTGTACTGAATAATAAAGTCCTTTGTCTCTGATCAAAAGTCTCATGTCTTCTGCTGACATCCATGAACCTGGAAGTTCACATCTTTCTTAACTATAAGTAGAGTAAAAATGTCAGACCTTCCTGACAGTCTACAACTTCTAAACCTTGTTGCACAAGGAGACAATGCAGATATGTATGCCCATGTGAAAAACACAGGTACAAGAATGAGGGAAAAATTTTTAAAAAGCTATCAAGCACTGAACCAAAATCATATTTGAAATGACTTACATAGGAAGACAGACAGGCTGGCAGAGAAATGACAGAGAGACAAAATATAATGCATATCTGTGTCTGTATGTGTTTTTCCTGCTTATTTATGCATTAATATACAAGTTCAGACTAAATGCAAATAAGGGAAAAATCAATTTATAGTTTAGAATTTATATTTTACAAGAATATTCCCCAGGAGAGATACTGAGCCCTCACCCCTCAATGAAATGAAGCAAGTTCGTTTTCTCTTTATTTTTCTCTTTGGTTTCTATCTTTGGTGAACCTTCAGGAGAAATGATGCTGTATGAAAATTAGGTCTAAAATTGGCTCATTCATTTCAATTTTATTGCTTGTTCCCTAAAAGAAAAATGGAAGAGCAATAAATGATCTCTTGCCTCAGCATTATCAATTTGTATTCACTGTGCTTTATATCACCCATTCAGACATGGCTGTGTCCTGACCTTCCTTTTAATTTAGTTCCAATATATTTTTAGCATTTTATCTCATGGTTGGTCTCAAAGACTTCTGAAGCATTTCACTGCTCTCTGAGGTTACATTTCAGAAAATCTCAGCCATTTCATTTAGTTTTTTCATACAGAAACAAAACACAGAGAAAAGTCAGTGTTTCATAGACTTTAGATAGACAGCACATTTCTCTTGGACTTACTTTTTCTTTAGGAAATTTTTAATATCAGCATATATCTGAGCTAGGAGAATAAAGCAAAATGTAGTTTTGTTTTCTCTAGTCTCTAGAAGCCATTTTAGCAGCATCCACTAGGTGACAAAACCCTTACTGTCTCCCAAACCATTGCCTACGTAAGAGACTCACCACCTGGGAGAGGACGGATAGCTCAGTCAGAGACTCAGAAGTAGGGTTCCCAAGGCATGGAAGCCCAAATCTCCAAAATCTTACTTCAGGCTCACTTGGGAGCTGACACAATTCCCTCTACTTGCCTTCATTCATTTCTTCTGCTAACACTCAGCCTAGCTGCTAGTAAGGGGATTGGGACCTCTTTACCCTCACACTAAGCAGAGCTCATCAAGAGTGAGGGTCCCATACACACTCCAGTCACTTCCTGTCTGATATTCTATGCTTCAGAATCACAGATTACATACACTTATTCTTATACCACCCCTTCAATAGTATAATATACAGGTACAGTGTGGTTTTCATTTCTAAATACTAAAAAATTCACCTTGCTCACATGTCACAAGATACTTAATCTCATTCCTGACACAGGTGTTCTTCAAAGACCATTGTTCTTTTTCAGTTTTGACCCCATCACTTTTCATGTAATTTTAGGTCTGGTTCTACATTTTTTTCTATAAAAGGGATGAAAAAGCTATCTCATTTTCTTGTCCCCTAAAAAATGAAGTTAAATTTTAAAATTGTGTGCATCAGAAGCCGTCAGATAAAAGGTTTGACAACTTCCTCTGGTGTTGACTCTCCCAAGAGTTGATTATTACTGCTACATATAGTTGTCACTTTGGGAAGCAAAACAAAATCAGTGTCTCTGCCAGACTTCATTGCAATCTAAGTAAGTGTCACCAATGATCTCCACTTAAAGAGTCTGCAGTTCTCTCTTCTGTTTTAGCTCTGCTTCTTCCTACTCTGGAATTTGTATTTTTTTCTAGAGGAAATAAGCCCAGAGAAACAGCCTTCTGGATTGCAATTACACCAAAAATTGATTTGCATTTCCCAAATGATAAAACCTTTCCCAAGATGCATTTGCCAGCTTTGATGATCCCAAGCTTTTCTTTGATGATGTACCCCTGTGGTGTAGACTTCCAGGAAGCCAATATTGCAATTTTATGCCACAGAATTATTTAGTAAATTATCTTAGAACTATCTTATCCAGTGTTCTCATTACTGGAACACAATACCTGACACCTGCAATTTAAGTACCAGAGGTTTATTTTGGCTCACATTTTCCTTGGTTGACTGGCACCGAGGCAGAAAGGCATGGCTGGAGAGCCTGGGTGGAGGAAAATTGCTCACCGTCAAAGCAAACAAGCAGAGAGAGAAGGAAGAAGCAAAGACACAAGAGGCACCCTTCCAGATCACAGCCCCAGTGACTTGGCTCTTGTCCCAAGGCTCCACCTCCAACAACAAGGCAGGTACATCACCTTCATTGAATCCCCTTTCAAAAGCTCCAACTACGAGCACATGCAACATTGGGGATTGCCTGGATATAAACCACAATGTTAAGAGGATAATTTTAATTTCTTCTAACTCTTCATCACTAAAGTCTTCTCTTTAGTCAGTCATTTGCAAATAAAGTATGTGCTATGGGCCTGAGAAGTTGCTAGGCATGGACATGTGGAATGTCATTAGATGTGGTCCCCACTTTCTTTGCATTTACAGCCTCTCAGAAATATTAACATGTATTTTCTTTTGTTGCGCATAACCAGTTACTAATATTCAAGCTCTGAAATGTCAAACCTATTAATCTAGTTGAAGTTCTATCTACTTGTTATCTATATAGTATCTTTCAATAGATATTCAGTATAAATAAAACAAGCTCTAATGTTAAACTTTTTTAAAAGCCTATGTAGAAAAATGTCAGTCTTTCAACACAGATTCTAATACTATAAGCTATTTAAGAAGAATCGTTTTAAAGTGGAAATGAAAGAATTCAGAACTAACATTGAAAATGTCTAGCTTTGTCACAAAAATTTTTAAAAGCTTTATGGTTTTAGAAAAACCACTTAGTCTTTTGAATTTCACTGCCTTCATCTGTTAAAGTGATGGGTTGGAGTAAATGTTCTCTTCACTTTCTGATCTAAAATTCAATGATTCTAAATGTAAAGGCATTTCAGGTATGAAATACTCTTCTAAACGTATTTCTCATGGAAATTCAGTGAAATATAAATATTCGGCCAGCAGATGCAAAAGGATTTACCAGACAGGGAGGCTAGAAATTGCATTGAAATATCCCATCAGGAGCAAACTAGGAGGAGGGCCAAACATATCCATTGGTATGAGAAATATGCATTTGCAGTCTGTTCCACACATCTACCCCGTCTCCACAAGGTCAGGCTCAATGTCATCAAAATAGTGTGGGTCTACCGTGGCCTTTTCTCTCTAGCTGGTATCCATCCTTCCAAAAGTATCATTAAAATTGGACTGAAAAATCTATCCTTGATTGGATATGCATGACTGTCACATTATTAATCAGATTCAGGCAAAGAGGAATTTATATAATAATTAGATACATATGATGAAAATGAATCTTTCCTATACCCTGTAGGGACTTGCCATTCTCAGTGCTGTAATCTATAGAGAGCCAGAAAATTAAATGTGGATTACAAAATCAAGAAAACATTTGCAATGTTGATGACTATAGCATTTCCTTTCCAAAGGACAACAAAATTTAGGTGGCACTGGGGAGGACATTTTCTTCATGCAATTTTAAATATGCATTGCTTTAAGAAAAATTATTCAGTAATTTGCTTTCATATAAAATAATCTTGGAAATGAATTTCCACTACTCATTTAATGATAAAATGAAACACAGTTTGGATACAGGTTCTCAGCTAAAGATGATTATTTTCCCCTTTAAATGATCATTTTTGTTTCTACTATGGTATCAGTTAGAAATATATTTTAGGATAAGCTTGCAGTTTTCTGAATGGTGTCTTCCATTAAGCTGGTGTTTGGTTTATCCCTTACTTATAGTGGATACCGTCATAACCTTGCTATGACTCCTAAACTCTTGTGCCTTACAGCACATAGAATCCACGGCAGATATCTAATCTTCTGTTTTCATTGACAACACAAGGACATTTTGAAATCAATGTGCTCACTTTTATTACACCTTGACCAAACATGAATTTAGACTGCCAATTAATTACCCATGTGTATATATAAATGCTTCTATGAAACAGTGTCACAGAACAAGGATTAGACTCACAGCACACTTATATAAGCACACTTATATAAAAGTATAGCATTTCCCTTGTTATACTTAGAAACATACAGTACTCATCGCATATGAATTTAGTCATAGCACCCCAAAATCTGCAGTGTTGGAAACAGATTTATAGTGGCTTTATTATACATTTCTATGTAAACATTACATTTTTAATATTTGTATTGTTAAATTTTGATTTTTTTTCAGACTTTCAAGGGTGTCCCATGATATCATAATAGCTTGAGATGTACAGACTCTTTATATTGAGCAAAGCAATTTTCCTTGATGTGATACAAACCAAATTTGAGAGTAAAATGGAAAGAAATAAACTGTTTTATTTTCCTTTTTGTCTCCTAATTTAAAAAGTAGATTATGCTCTTAGGTATCTAGAAACTTAGTGTGCATAGAAAAATGATCTAAGAGAGCAATAAATATGTATGAAAACCTGAATTAAATAGATGTGTTTGTGTAGTTTCAATTTTTATTTGTTATGCAAAATAGCCATTATACTACTTTACATTCCAAGTTATCTTTAAATTTTTCAATCTAAAATCTCTCTCTCTCTCTCTCTCTCTCTCTCTCTCCCTCTCTTCCTCTCTCTTTCTCTGTTTCCTATGATATCTTTTCCTACCCTCATAAATTTTCTAATGGAAATTGCTGGGTACTCACATAACTCATCTTGTGGATTGAGGCCATACATATTAACAAATTAGCTGCACTGGAATTTGGTACCTAAAAATTGTCTCCCTCCTTTTCAAAGCTTACTGAGTCAGAGACTCTCAAATGACAAAGGTCAGTAGGCGATAAGAACTAGATCACAATTTGCTGGTTAGGGGTGGAACATTTATGAATATATAATGTACACTTGAAGCCAGTGGGTTCTGAAATATACATTTTTCATTCCCACCCATCCTCCCTGTCAGCAATGGGGATATAGTAACAGAAATGTATCCCTCTGTGTTTAACATAAATTTATTAGTACATGTTTGTAGTACATAATATTTACATTACTTGTGTGGAGTTGTCACACATGCACAGCACATCTTAATTCCTTTCTTTATCCTCTATCCCTGCCCTCCCATATCCTATCTACTTGCTATTATCTCTTTTATTTTGCTCTTTATTTTTACTCTGGGTTTCTCCTATAAGAGATACCATGTGATATTTATGCTAGTGTGTTTAACTTATGTTGCTTAACATTATGGTTTAAACGTACATAATCTTCCTACAAATGACTCAAGTCTACCCCTTCTTTATGGCAGAGTAGTACTCCACTGAATGTGAATGCCACATTGTCTTTATTCATGTGATGATGGACATACAGGCTTAAAATTTAGCTATTATATAAGCCATTCAAAATTGGAACTCATAGGGACCAAATTAATTAATTCTCTGAGAGTGATGAAAGGGTATCAGAAAGTGTGTTTTGTAGTATTGAGTATGTCATTGAATTAACCTGGAGCACAGTAGTTGTGCCTACTTGGAAGAAGTCAGTCTTTCCTCGTTGGAAATGAAGGCCACTGGGTCCAACATGAACTGCGACAATATTTTAATTAGATGATTCTGTTTGAAGACACTGTCTTGCTAAACACTACCTTTCTGTGGTCACAAAAATGCACAGCACCACTGCCCTTGTAACACATTTGGTGAATCTAAGACTTACTGCTTTTATTGCTCAGAGTTTTCAGAGAGATAATAGACAATGAGAGTGAAATTGGCTTGTGCTGTCATCTAGGTTTAAAAGTCTCAAGCAATCTTCATGCAATCAAGATTCTGGAATGCTGTGGTGTGGTTCAAGTTCCAAAGCCACAGAGCCAAGGATGCCAATGGTGTAACTCTCAGTCTGAGGCAGAAGGCCTGAGAACTCTATGAAGGGGGTGTTGGTGTGAGTCTTAAATTTAATCAGAGAATCCTTTGAGTCTCTGATTACCCAAGGGCAGGAGCAGAAGAGTGTACCCCAGATCCAGGACAGAGAGACCAATTCACCTTCCCTCTATTTCTGTTCTGAGCAGAGATTCAGCAGTGGGAAGGTGTCACCTACCCTGAGGATCGATCTTTCCCACTGAGGCTATTCAGACTCACTCACCAATCTCCTCTGGAGGCATCCTTATAGACACATACAGATAATTCTCTAGCGCTCTAGGTATTGCTTGTCACTGGTCATCACATTGACAATGCCCAAACAATAGATTTATCTTGTCTTGTGTGCCAAACAAAGCATTTTATTAAAAAAAAATACAAATGAGGTCAAACTCAATTTATTTAACAGTACAATTGCAAGAAAAATACATTTAAATAGAGAGATCCAAGTCCTTATATCAATAGCAGTCAAGTATGTAATGTATCTAAATGAAGAAAGTTGAAAATGTGATAAGAATAACATTAAGCTTTTTTAAAAGAAATGATAACTAAAGCACTAACTAAAGAGAAATATAAACTGTATTTACATACAGAAAGCAAAACTATATGTGTAGAAATTATGTTAATATATTTTGACTAGAATCCTAGCTATGGGTTAGGGAGAAATTTTTATGTCTCTTGCTTAGAGACAGCACTTTTGAAAGGTGATTGCATCATGGGAAGCAATAGTCATCAGTGGATCTTCGAGAGGTTTTTTTTTTTTTTTTCTACTTTCTGTTTCTTCTCTCCTCTCTCTGTGGCCATGAGCTGAGCAGCCTTCCTCTACTGGGCCTTTCCATTTTGATATCTCTGCACTGGAGCCAGCTGACGTGGGCTGAAATTCTCTGAAATCAAGAGCCAAATAAAACTTTCTCTCCTTTAAGTCATGGCCGTCAGGTATTGAGTCCTTATGATGGGAAAACAGAATACAGAAAGTTGGTAATAAAGAAGTAGAATTGTCATTCTGGTTGAACCTGTGTTTTAGATGTCTGTGGAACTACTTTATAAGAGAAATTTGGAAAAGATTGGAGACATGGGATAGAAAAGCTCCAGAATGTGGTAAACAGAGCTTGATGGGTTATCCTAGTCAGAGATAAGAAGACCAAAATGCTACAGGAATGTATACAATACAGGCACATATAGTTTCAGCTGGGAACAAGAACTCTATTAAAAACTGGACAAGAGCCCATATGTGTTCATTCAGGCAAATAACTTATTTATATTTTACTTATATTCTGAGAATTTGCAAGAAACTGAAATTAAGGGTTATTGGCTAATTCATCTGGTGGACAGAAGCAAAAGACAGTTCAACATTCAGCGGGTGGCATGGGTGTTGCTGATTGCTTTTTGCCAGATTTATAGTAAAAATTGCAGGCAAAAGGCAGAGTAGAAAAATTTGAACCAATTGAAAATTTGGCCCCAAATTAACCATGTATAAAATCAGAGCAAAAGTAGACACGGTTGCTGCAGAGATTAGCAGCACTTAAAAGAAGTGAAGCATTTTTCATCAGAGAATAAAAGACAATTTAAGGCCATCTCAGACAATGGCCATATTCCACACACCACAAACTGAGAGGATAAATGGGCAAATGTCTCTGAAAGCCCTGAAAGTTAGAAGAGTTCTAAGGTATCCTACTCATTCAGGGTCAACTAAAGAGTTGTCTCCATCAGTTGAGCTATTCAGACATGCAGAGGCCTCTGCAGCCATTGTCCAAAGGAACCAGACTACTGCTTGGGCTAGGGACAAATACTGGCATCATCAATATGGCACTACCTTTGTAGCATACAAGAACTGTGGGATCATGGAAAGTTCCACCTGGATTTCAAAGAAGGGTCTGTGAGGGTAAGCAACACATTCTTGAAAGAGAGATGTGTAAGCTGTATGAGTGATGCTGAAGGCTCAGTGAGGACCCAAGAAATTTGAAGCATGTTTCCCCTGCCAAACCCTACACTAAAACTTCTAAAACTGTAAGCCAAATTAAACTTTCTGTACTATCAGTTGTGGCTGTCATGTATTGTGCCCTTTTGACATGGAAGCTAACTAGTAGAAGGATCATGCAGGTTTGCACTTTCAGAGATGACTAACAGCATCACACAAATTAATTCTTATTGTGTTATGTTTCTGCCATCCATAATATTTTATTTTTAGTAAGTGCTTAATTTCAAATAATTTGACCTATGTCAGTAATACATCCAAACTGCACTTTCTCCTCAAAGGTATTCATAACAATTAATAATGTCCCTTAAAGAATTTATTACATAAAGTATATAGAATTGTGAGCAATTTAAATGCAAGCACAATGCTATTATGATTTTTTAAAAGCTTCAATCAATTTTATTCATCAATCTCTTTTTGTGCCTCAAATTTTGACCAACATTATATTTAGTTTATTTTTCATGAACTAGGCTGGATATGTAAATTTTCCAGGAGTGATTTCTTCTTAAAAATAACTGTACTTAATGTATAGGAGAACTAAATAGTCAAGTTAGAATAAACCTCTGTTTCACTCTGGAGAGAAATCTACATACAAAGATATAATATATGATTTTGTCCTTTGTTGGAAAAGCATGCCTCACACCCACCTTGGGAAGTAATAGTTATTCTGATTAACAGAATGTTAATGGTAGAGAATTTTTAGTCCTGAAAAAAATTGTAAACTTAGCTATCAGGTCAGTTATTTTAGTTTTAAATAGGAATTGAATTTTTTCTTACTTTTTTTTTCTTTTTAGTATTTATAGAATGCTTTCATTCCAAAGAAATCAAAAAATTCAAATCATGCCCAGCTTGGGCAAATGGACCTATGTGAACTTCTATAAAGTAGAATATAGTTTCTGAATGAAGCAATGTACTTGAGAGATTTTCCACCCAGTTGGAAGTTGGTGCCTCCAGACATGTCTTTTTTATTCTCTTTTAAGATATAGTAAGTGAAAAATTATGAAAGATAAGTGGGGAATCAATGGATTCCTAGGCAGAATAGAAATTTCTCTGACTTAAACAGATACGGAGGTATCTAGAACCAAGGGAAATGTTGAAAAATACAACAAAGTGGGAAACTTTTGTGTTTTAATTCACACCCAACAAGTCTCCTCTACTGAGTGCAAAAAGTATCCATCACTAACAGACTGATTAGTGTTTCCATTCCTATAGGATGAAGTTGTCCCATCCCTTCAGTGGAGAAACCTCAACCCCAATGAGCTTCTCACCCATGGGACAATGAAAGTCAGTGAAAGACAGAATTCTTTAAAACATTCTTTATGTCTATTCTGCAATCCAACTGACATGTAAATGAAGCCCTATGTCAAGCAATGTTTTGTGGGATTTGAGAGGGTGCAGGACAAGTCTGTCTCCCCACAGTACTGCCTCCTTGGCAACTGCAGCACTAAGTATATTGGGGATGTTATACCTGCTTTGCTGTATTTATGCCTGATCTATAAAACTACACCTGGGCTGTGGGAGATGAGAGCTGGCAGGCCTTGGACTTACGTGATTGGAGAGTGGGAAGCTTGGCTCTGCTTTGCAGTAGACGCATATGCACTAGGTGGGGGAGGAAACAAGAGCTGTGTTCCTGGGTTACTGCTGTACCTCAGTGGGACGCTACTGTCCTGATGAAGCCTCTGCCCCTTTTTGAAACCAGGTAACTATAGCATTGAGGCTTACTGGGACACTGAGTCCTGTTGCCAATTCAGACCTCTAGGACTGTATTGGTGCACAGTCCTACTAGACTTTTCTTTCTATATTCACTTCCTCTCATAGGCTGCTCCCCCAATCTTGCAGAAAGAAAGAATAGCAATAGGCAGCACAAAATGAATGCAACTCAATGAATATTTATTGGGTTCCTGTTGTTTGAAGAAGGGATGAAATTTTCAGCAAAGTCTTGGAGGAAGCTATATCTCTTCATTAAAAAAAAAATGCACACACAGCTGCATTCTCTCAGACAAACACACAACCTGCATGTCTTCTCCCTGCCTGCAGATACTGAAACATATGGGAGAAAAAGTCATTTATTACTACAGGCTGTGACAATCACAGGGAAAATTTACTATGAAAAATCAGCCAACAGTGTTTCAGCATGAGGTCCAGAAATTATCTACCAAAGACTCGGACCCGAGGCAACATTTCACCTCATTTATTCAAATGCTCCAAGCAAATAGAATTATGATAAAATGCCCAGCCACCTATGTCCTGTAAATTTTTACAATCTTACTGCTAATTGATTGGGTCTAGCGTGCATTCTAACAGAAATAGAGAACTATTAGTTTTAGTTAACACACCATATGAATTTCTACATTTTATTTTGATTTATTTTCATGAAATTGAAATCAGATTCCATAACAATTCAAGAGGAAACACAGGTGTCATAATTCGGCTCCATCCTATGGTTTTTTAAAGCAGTGACAAAATAACCATCTAATTAACTCTATGAGTAAAGAATCAACTAGGCATTTGTAAAGTACAGATATTAATACCGCACAACCTCAGCCAAGGCCGGCAACACAGCAGGAGGAGGATGCTATACAAATAAGAACACGTAAAAAAAATCCCCAAATCATGTTTTTAATTCATAGCTCTTCTCAATGAACACCCCAAGTGGTCTTCTAACATTTCTTGGTCTTTGTGGAATTTGTATATACTTTGGGAGATGTGGCAAACACCTTAGTGAAGGGACATAAAGCCTACTTATTTGAGATACAGTTTAATGCACTGCCAAAGCTTTAATCTGGATAACATAATAACATGACATCAACTCAATCAACTGACCAATGTGTCCATCAAATACATATTGAAGGTTTCTTGTTATCTCTTGGGCTAGGCTACAGTATGTAAAGAACAGGCTTGCTGTTCAAGTCTACTGCAGGAGGGCAGATGACTAAGACCTAATATCAACACATGTGGTGAGGAGAACAATAAAGATATGCACAGCTTATCTTCAAGCTCCTAGGAGATGCACCCACCCAGCCCAGTCATGCAAAGTTTCCTCAATGAGGTGACTAGGGATCGCATCAATTAGCATACTTAGTGTCAGAACAGAAAGTGAATTTGGAGATTATCTAGTTACAGTACCATGAGTCTCCCTGTCAACCAGGTGAGAGTGAGAACTGTGTGAAGAAGCAAAAGCAGTCTTCGAAAGTGCATTTCAGGCTGTTCTGAAGCTAGAGAATGGATGTGGAATTGTTCTTCAACTAGAAAAGAAAAGTACACCGAGCCACAAAGCATGTCATCTGTGCAGCACTTGTAAGCGGGGGACAAGAAGTAAGAAACTCTGATCTAGACTTGCTTTTATGAATAAGATTAGAACTAGGCTGTTAAGTATCTTCTCAGAAAGCATTTTCAGTGAAAATGTGTTGACCTCTGACCTCATTCGAAGTGGCATTTTACAGATTGGTATTAAAATATGTGGTTAAATCCATTCTGTCCAAGGACAGAGACAGGAGGATTTATCCTTCTTCTTCTTAAAGGAAATTATTATGGATGTATATATGGGAAAATAGACAAAAGGAAAGGGAAGTTCAGACAGGAAAAGATGGTTAAGCCATTACATGCAATGGAAAAAATTAAAAGAGAAGAAATACTAAATTGTGTCCAAAATGCATGTCAGAGATCTTGTATCCCTGACATTATCCCTTGATAATGATTTATCATTATTCAAGGTAGCCTCAAGGTAGCCTTCAAGGACACATAAAATTCAATGGAATCAACCACCTAAGAAAAGAAGAGCAGAAACACTGCTGTCCTATCCAGTCAAGCCCTGGGAGCCACCAATGGACTTTTGTCATCAATTTCTTCTGGTTATTTTCCGTTCACTTCTCCTTGAAAATTTTCCATCCCGCTTGGCATTTATGCTAATCAGCCATTTTTATTTAGCTTCCTGAAAAGAGGCAAACATGTTAACATCATAAAACACATCAGATTTTCCCTGTAAATGTTTTGTAATAAATGAGAAGAAACCGTACAGCAGTTAGTTCAATATTACCCAGGCAGGATGAATCCTCTGAGCAATTACCTTGTTTCCATGGCAACAGCATATCTGCCCATCCTTTCCTTTGAAAATGGGAAGCTACCAAATTTGGTCTGCTCAATAAAGCTAAGGACAACTTAGTGCATTGGGGTAGGAATACAGAGGGATTGTAAATTGGGTGCTATCTGAGTTAACAAACAAATAAATTGCTATTTATGCTGTTTATTAATTGGTTTGTTTGAGCAGCTCCAAACATTCCACAAGGGAAAGAAATGTAATACTGGGAAACAGAAATGAGAAGCAAAATTTGTAGCAAGAATAAAAAAAAAAGAGGGGGACAGTGAAAACTAGACTTTCTAGCACCCTTGCCCCCTTGTAATCCCTTAGGAGAAGACTCTGAAGAATTCCAGGACCTTGAGAGCAGAATGAAATTAAATATCTAAAGCAAACCCACCACCCACACCCACACACCTGCCTGGACCTCACACCTGGGCCAGAACTTGCAGCTTCTACTTGTAACCAAATTCTAGAAAAAGCAAAGGAGCCTGGCCGGTGTGCCTCTGACCCCTGTGAGAAACTCTGGTTATTTTGCCTGCTACAGTCCAAGGAAGTACAAGACAAAAAATCAGGAAAATTGTGTCGTACATCCCAAGGCATGTAGCAAATACAAAAGCAGAGAAAACTGCATTAGAACAAGTCTTGTGGGTCTATTGCATCTGCCTATTTTAAGAGTTGGGGGGTTTTTTGTTTGTTTTGTTTTTTTTTAACAGAGAGTTAAATCTGGAAGTTAAAGCTATGTTTCTCGGGGGAAAACAGACATTTTAACAACGTTGTGGCCCCTGTTATCAACTTGATTACAGGCTCTCATGAGAGCTGGTTCCCAGACAGCTTTAGGAGTGTGCTGTAATTTAGACACATTTTCTTGGTAGGGATTTTAACATAGGGTCTAAAAAGGGAGGAGGAAAGAGAACATGTGAAAGATGTAGAGAGGATAGTAGCAGAATCATGACCTGAATCACCTCTGGTTGATTAATATGACATGTAATTACATCTAATTATAGGCATTTCTTAGAACCAGGACACAGACTTGAAGAGAAATTTAATACTAGGAGAGACACGACTGATGAAATAAAGGTCTTTCTTCAATTTAGAAGGTTACACCCATCACTGTAGAATCTCTAAATCAAGTGATTGTAAGTCTGAAAAATTTGCTTGTTGCAAATGTTACACTATGTATTAATTGGTTCATTTGAGCAGCTGTAGGAGACTAAGGAGAACAATGCCCCACAAAAAATGGAAAATAAAAATGTTCAAGGAACCATTCCATTTACAAATTACAGTGCTTAACATTGTGTTGTCTCCCTAGTGTAAAAAAATGAAAGAGTAAATAAGATCCCAAAGGTATAGTAGATATTGTGAAGGAGAAAGAAACAGCTCAGAAGAAAGAACAAATTGGGAGGTGGGTCAAAGAAAAGAAGGAAGGGGGAAAATTATTTATATGTATATATACACACACACACATAAGATGGCTAAGATATTTGTACATACTCATTCTATTGGTTTGTTAAAAGTAACAGTGCTTTTATTGTTTGATTAATTTTTCATGCCTATATCTGGTAATCTGAGCAGCTATTTTGAAGACAAACATATACAATATAATACTCATGGTTAATTTTCTATCATCTTGCTCTGAAATTCTGTATCATTTTTATCATTTTATTATTCTCTTTAAAATAAATAGGCATCATGAGAGTGATGGAGAGAAGACTGCTCAGAAGGAAAAGGACAACTGGGATAGGGGAAAGGAGACAGGAAAGAAGGGAAAATTATATTTATACATATATGTATATAATATATATACTAGATAATTATGCTACTAATCTCAGTTAGTTCATCAAAAAGAACAGTTGGTGATCATCTTTCACGTCTATGTCTTGTAATCTGAGCAACTACCTTGAAGATAACAATATGCAATATATTAACCATTGTTAATCTCTTATTATTTTGCTTTGAAATTCTGTATCATTTTTATTGTTTATTTTAAAATTAAAAAATAAATTATAAGACTTTTAAGCCTTCACCTTGAAGAACATGGAAAAAAACATTTAAATTGCCTATCAAAATTCATCAAGACTTCAGCAAGCATGTCAGCAAAAGTCATACTCACAGAAAATTTTTGAAAACATTACTTATTTACAAAAGTATATAGTTTTTCACATTTGGCAATTGAAAATCTTATTGCTTAATTTAATGTATAGCATCAGAAACAAATATATTTGATGACATGTCAAATTAAGTCTCATAATATTTAGCACAAAACAGTAAGAAATCTGTGCTCACTGCTTTGAAGTCACCCACAAATGCAGCAGGATCAAACAATATGACAGTATTCAGCCTGTCAAAATTAAATTACTCATTTAAAATATTGAACCATTATCCAACCTAAGGTACAACACCATAAATAATTAACATTAAATAATTGTTAAAGTTAATTAAATAATAAGAAATTCAAATAAATGGTTTAATTTACCTCTGAGGTAATGGTACATGGTTTGAGATGTCAGACATAATTACAGTTATCCCCAAATTGTTTCTAGAGGACCCCTTTTCCTCTCCTCTCCATTCTAACCTTCCCAAGCATGTTCTTAACATCGCTGCCCTCATGGAATCTATTTTGGTTGCCCATTTTGTGGCCTATAATATTTCATGACTTTTCCACACAAAATTTCCTCTGCTTTACTACATTATAATGATGCAAGCAAAACCCTTGATGACACCTCTGTGCTCAATCCCGCTGATCACTATGAAATTGGAGCAGAGTCTCCTGTCTCACCTGTCAGGAGAAGTTAGCCGTTGACACATAAAGAATGAATGCTCCAGTGATCGCTGGGTGAGAGCAAATAAGTGGTCCAGAATCAAAAGATCCTTCCATGGTTTAGAAAATGGCAGTGGGAAGCAGTAGATAGAAACTCAGTAGGTGGAGAGAAACAGGGAAAATAGCATTTGCTGAGCAGTTCTTTTTTATCAGGCTCCTTGGTAGGTAATTTCACATACAGTACATCATTTAGTTCTTACCTCAAATGTTGAGATTTATCTTTTCATAATTTTATAAGACATGAGGCCCAGCAGGGTTTCAGAACTGGCTCAGGATTATATGCTTGCAGGTCTCTGAGCAGACATTCTAATTCAACCTGATTCTATTTCCAAACCAGGCTGGAGGAATGTGTATATGCACTAAAGCACCAAGGTAACATTAGGCACAGATGTGCTCAACAGACGATGATTATAGCAATCAACTAGAACAGGGCATCTAAGGAAGAAGCAGAGCTTCCAAACAGTAGGCTGACGCTGAAGCCAAAGGCACCCAAATCCTGTAGCATGGCTGCACATCCCACGTGATCAGGCCTGGCTTGGCTGGCATCACTGGGGCTTCTCACTCCTCGCTTCACCTCGACACTGAAGCCGCACTGGTCTTCTCTCAAGCCCCAGGAGCAAGCTCTTTCCAGCCACCAGACCAGAACACTCTTTTGGCAATTTGCTGCATGGCTGACCCTTATATTCTGCCAGGTCTCAACTGAAACATTCTCTTCTCAGACTCATCTTCCTTAAGTACTGAGCTGGGGCTCCTTTAGCCAATTCCCTTCCACTGTGTTCTAGTTTTGTGACACCTGTTCCTTCTTTCAATCTGTTTATCAAAATGCTAAACTTTGTATTTTTTAACTTTCTATTTATTGTCTCCTTGTTTGCTATGGTTTCCAGGCTAGTTGGCATACTCTAAAGCCATTAACTGTGTGGCTTTTTCATCATGACCTAAATAGAGCCCAGGACAATGCACATGCAAGCTGGGAAATAGGTAACTGTAGAATTCATTAAAGAATTGATGCATGAATGACTCTTTTTTTCTTTCAGTTTGAGTCTTAGCATGACACAACAAATTGAAAAGAATGTCCATCGCTATTGGTCAAGATCTGCAGTTAAATATGTAATACATTTGCAATGAATGATTTAAGAGTGGTGGGTGTCCACTGTCAGAGGGCAACAATGTATGGCTGTTGATATGACAGTAACTGTAATGTGCTGAGGAATTATAACACTGTGTAAGAAAACTTTGCATTTTGGAATGTAGCTGTTGCTGAAATCCTTATTAGCTGAGCAAATAGTAAGTTTCCATTCTTGTTCAGAGGCACCAGCCCTGGAGATGGAGTTTCTGTGCACTTCTCAATCTCTGACACAGTACAGTCTTTTTCTTGCTTTCAGTTTGGGCTCCTGTTCTGTCTTGGACTCCAGGTAGGCCTGCCTCCTCTCCTCACAGACCCCTTAAATCTACACTGTCTCAGTGCATGTGATCTGCACAAGTAACAGAGTTAAAATCAGGGTCACTTCAAGTAACAACTACCTGCCACCACCAATAGTGTGCACATTGGAAAAGCACCCTCCGGAAAAAATATGTAAGTGGGAACAGTTGTGTTTAGATAGCGAATTTCCTCTGAGCAATTTTTAGATGTTCCTTCCATTCTGTTCTGTGATTGAGAAAATAATATAAAATAGCTTCATAATTAAAAAATAGTAATAGAGCCAGCATGATCGTTAAGTTCATTTGTTGAGAAAATAAACCTCCTTAAGGCCAATTTCTTCACTGTTAAAGCCATTAATGGTAATAAGTAAAAGGAATAGACTTCACGAAATGCTCTCTCGATTCAGGAGTATTATTAGACATAGTAGAGCTGCTTGTTAGTATTACGTTGTCATATTTAGAGAGGAAGTAATATGTCAAATACTATGGCAAGTGCTACATCTAATAGTCTTTTTTAATCATCACCAAGTCCCTATAAGGTAATTAGTAACATCATTTGCATTTTCCAATAAGGAGAATAAAATTAAGAAAGTGAAATAATTACACTGTCCTAGTTTCAACTCAATTTTGAAACACATTTGTTAATATAAACTACTCTCTCATGCATTTATTCAGGGGCATTATTAAGCAGATACTGTGTGACAAGGACTGCCCTCGTCATTAGAAACGCGTAAGTGTGCAATAAAGAATTTTGTTTTCAAGGACTGAAATCTAGAATGAGATTCAGTTGTGCAGATAGATAACCCAATAAAATGTGCCAGGTAAACCTAATAAGAAGTAACCTCACGATTCCAGGACAGCACAGGACTAGATCTAAACTAGGTGTAGGCAGAAAGCATTCATCAGAGAAAGCTTCCTGAAGGTGGGACACCTGAGCTGAATCTGTGCAACAGTAGTGCTTGCCTTTCTCCAAGGAGCTTGCTAGTTAGAGTGGCGAGGGGACAGCAGTGGGTATGGAAGGAAATGGGACAGGGAACACATCCTGTGAAAGAATAGTATCATGAAGAAGAGAGCAATGAGAAAGGAGATAAGGAGACAGCAAGAGTTTAAAGATGAACAGATTGTCATATGTACATTATAGAAACAGGACCATAGTAAATGATGAATAATTGGTGAATGATGAGACTTGAGAGGCTAAAGGAAGGCTGATTGGGAAGCTGCTATAATACGACAGGCAAACGAGAAAGGCATCACTCCTCTGCAGGGTGATGGTAGAGGTGCAGGGAAAAGCAGAGACTCAGCAAATATTCAGAAAGTAAAACTTTCAAGCTGTTTGCAGTGAAGAGGAGGTACAGCAGGAAATAAAAAATTAACTCTGAGAATGTTAGCTAAAACCGGTAGAGAAGTAAATGAGGGTGATTGGAAAAATAGTTGGGTGTCGCTTTGTACAGAGAGGGTGAGTTCATGGGGCCACACAGAAATTATAAAGTGTGTGTGTGTGTGTGTGTGTATGTGCATTAAGGAAAAGCTTTTACTCTTGACACTGAAGCCAGAGAGTCAATGGGAAAGAAAGAATATAAGAGGCAGGAATCAAAGCAAGAGAGCTTGGAGACGCAGCCCCTCACAGCAAGGATGTATTCAACCAAATCCATGAACTATTCCTATGGAGTTGCTCAAGGGAGACAGAAAGGATGTGAGATTATAGCTTACACCAAGGAGATGGTGCAAAGTCATCACAAAGAACCAAGAGGAAGAGATGAGTCACTCCAGGTCTCCGCGGAAGCAAGAGGGACAGCAATAAGCCGTGGCATTTCACAGGCTGTTGACCAGAAAATCTGAGCTCAGTCTAACACTGCACCCACCCCACTATGGCCCAGCTCACATTCATGATACTTAAGTATTGACCAAGAGAGAGTTTAGGGAAATATTTAGGTAGAGATGTTTGGTATATAATGCAGCAGGAAGTTAGAGGCTATGTCATTGTTTAACTAGGGAACATAATGCAGAAGAAATATTAATTAGAAGTTTTGACTTCAAACATCTGACAATTAAACAGAGTCCAAAATAAATTCCAATATGAACAGATTGCTCATAGAGAATAGGAATACAAATAACTCATAAACATATGAAAAGATATTTAACCTTACGATCAGAGAAACGCAAACTAAAACTCTAGTGAAATTCCTACTTTGATTTAGTGGATAAATAAATATCCTAATATGTAATTATTGTTAGTGCTATATTTTGGCACAACCTTTGTGGAAGGTGATTTGTAATATTTATCTAGATTTAAAACGTTTTTTAGTATCACAAATGTTCGAACACTTATACTTCTAGGAATATGCTACAGGCAACCAGCATTCTTCTCTTTAATGTTCCAATAAAACTTTACTTGTGGACCTCTGAAAATTAAATTTCATAGAACTTTCTCTTCTTATTAGTTCATGTCTCAGTACATTAATTGTGAGGAATTGGTCCATACACATAACACATCTTAATCTTTTTTTCGTTTCCTCCCTCACAGCTCCATCTCTTGATCATTTGACAGAGCTCTGTCTTCCTACTTCTTATTATCTATTTTTTATTTTGCCTTTTATGTTCTAGGTTCCTCACATAGAGAAATCATGCATTATTTAAACTTTGTCTGATTTATTTCACTTAACATTATGGTCCAAAAGTACATCCACATTCCTATAAATGACTCAATTTTATATTTTTTACAGCACAGTAGTGCTCCACTGTGTGTAAATACAATTTTTTTTTATCCATTCATGTGTTGATGGACACATGCTGCTTCCATGGTTAAGCTATTATGAGTTGGCTGCTACAAACAGGGTTGTGTATGTATCAATGTCGTATAATGTCTTTAACTCATTTGGGAATACTGGAATCCAATGGAATTTCTAGTTTTGGTGTTTCAATGAATCTTCCTTATGATTTCCATAGTGGTTGTACTTGCTTACATTCCCACCAGCAGTGTAGAAGGAATCCTTTTGCCCTACAGCTCCACCAGCATTTATTATTATTTTATTTCTTGATAATAACCATTCTTTCTTGAGCAATGTGGAATCTCAGTATTGTTTTAATTTGCATTTATCTAATGGCCAATAAGGCTAAATATTTTTTCATTTAATTAGTGGTCATTTGCACTTCATCTTCTGAGGAGTGTCTATTCATTTTAGTGGCCCATTTTTTGATTGAGCCTTTTATTTGGAGGGTATAATTTATTTATGTTCTCTGTGTACATATTTTAGATGTTAGTTTTCTGTCTCAAGAATAGCTGGTAAATTTTTTTCCATATGTAGGTTAACTCTTCACTGTTTTGATTGTTTCTCTTTGTGTGTAGAACT
This sequence comes from Dolichotis patagonum, assembly GCA_004027295.1. Lineage (NCBI taxonomy): Eukaryota > Metazoa > Chordata > Mammalia > Rodentia > Caviidae > Dolichotis > Dolichotis patagonum. Next base: position 34,580 of record PVJX010006918.1, read on the forward strand.
TTTTTTTTTATTTGTAGGCCACCATTTGTTGATTCTTGGTACTATTTCCTGTGCAACCAGCATTCTGTTCAAAAAAATCCTTGCTTACACCTATGACTGAAAGACTTTTAACTGTTTTATCTAGTATGTGTAAAGAATGACACATTCAGAGAGCTTTAAAGTTAAAATTGTCTGTGTAGCCAAAGTTCCACCAGTTTGGAGGTGATACACTAAATCCCCAATTATGTCCAGTAGATTTGCAGACTTTCACAGCTACGAATGAAGGTCACATCATGAACTTTCCGAGATGTGAACAAATCATTGTCACTGCTGTGCTTCTGTGTGCTCCTGCTGCTGTGTGCTCCTGAGCAGTGCGGTGGTGCCCTGTAGTGCAGGGCTCAGTCAGAGCCCGGGATGCCCGGAAGCAGGAGGAAAAGCAGTAGTGCTGTGGAGGGAGCTGCTAAGATGGGCAAAGCAATAACTATGGAAACAAAAGTAAAAATAGTTTATTTATAGTTGTGGCACTGTACTGTACCACCACATTAAGGTAACTGTAAAAGTAAAAACAGTTTATGTGAAATATTTGTGTGTATGTGTTTGCTTTCTGTTCTTTACACTGTATATTTGTGTCAAAGGCATATAAGACTCAGTTTGTTGGAATTATGAATATTCTCCTGGAACAGAACTTATCCATAAGTCAGGGACCTACTGTGCAAACCTACCAAGGAATATTATACAGACACCATAAAAATCAAGACAGGTCCATATGTGCTGATGCAGAATGGTCTCCAAATTCTAGTGTGGAGGGAAAATCAAGCTACAAGGCAGCATCTATACGACCTATCAAATGTGTGTGCACACAAACATTTACACTTTGGATTTGTAGGTACACACACACACACACACAAATGTGTGCATTTATATTTTATAACATATCTCCTGATGGATATATAAAAAAGACATATAATAAAATATTTATTTTTCATGGTATACTCTTTTTACCCTTGAATTTTGTTAGCATTCATCTCTTGACTTAAAAATACAATTAAAAGTTTTAATAAAAATAACCAATAAAGCATAATAGCCTGTTTTCATTGAAAGCTACATCTGTGTGTGAATGACAGCTGAGGAGAAAGAACAAAACAGAATTGAAAAAGGAAAACTAAAAGCAAATCAATGCACAAGCTGAATGATCCTCTCTCGGGCTGAGAGACCACAAGCATTAACAGATGTCAGTCAACACCGTTAGATGTGCTTCTTTTGCTTTGTTTTTGTCTTTGTTGATTTCCAGCAATGCTAAGGAATCCTGTCATTCAGGATGGAAAAAGCACATTTTCACCATTTTATATACAATTGGAATTTTAAAGGGTCGAAGCAGCCAAAGATGAAATGCCTAAAAGCTGAGAACAGTGCCATCACAGTAGCTCTGATGGTTAGGTCTGTCACCTGACCTGAACAGAACAAGAAGACACTGTAAAGGGACAGATGCAAGGAGTCAAAATGAAAGTGGTAGAGGCTGAGGTTCTCTAAGATATCAAAATACTGCTCCCGTAGGTGTTAGGCTTGTGGTGTACGTATTGGATGGTAAAAAAGTTTGTGATGGGTCATATTGGAGGTGATGTCATGGTCCAGGTTGAAAGTGGCTGACTGGAGAAGAGACAAAATGCTCCTTGAGACAGGGAGACTAGGAATAGTGTTGCTTGCTAACCAGGGAATACTTTGGGGATGTCTAGAATTACTGGCAAACAATGAACTTAGCCTGAAATTTTTCTTTGCTGGAGAGTAAGAGACTTCTCCTGGGGGGACCCACAAAGGAGGAATATGGAGGAGGCTGGGGGTTTGTACAGTCCAGTGATATGAACCACACAGGTTCTATAAGATCCAGCTCCACACATTCATGATTCATTCCTACCACTCTTGAGGTCACGCTGCTTTGGCCAAAAAAGCCACACTGCTGGTCCTCAAACTCTCCAGGCAAGCGCGACCACATAGCCATTTCCTCTGCCTGGGGAGCTCACTCTATCTAGCTGTAAGTCTCCATCATGTCTTTGCTCAAGGAAGGCTATTTGGACTCTGCAAATGTGACAATGTCCTTGCATCTATCCATCTTCTTCCTTGCTTTCTTTGTGTCATTAATCACCTCCTAAATCTTCTTTTTTAACTATTTCCCTCCACTAGAATAGAAGACCTTTGACTATAGGAAATGATCTAGATCATTCTTTTTTATGACGTGTCCCCAGGACCTAGAATGTCTGGCAATAGTAGATAGCAGATAAATGTGTGTGGGCTGAGTGATATTAGCTTTTACCTAGGGGTAGAAAAGTAGTCATCTCAAATCTGAGTTATTTCACAGGATGTGAGAATTTCAACATAAAGTGTTTTGAATGACTCATGATACATTTCCTCTGTTTCCACAGACATTTCTTGAGCACTTCTCAGGTGCTAAGCACTGAACTGGCAAGACAGATGGAAAGACAAGTCAGACAAGGCTACTGCTTTCAAGGATTTCACCTCCTCCATTGGGACAGGAAGACGACGTTAATTGGGACAAAGTGCTGCATAAATCTGGAAAAACGCTTCATTAGTTCCACAGTGGTGAGTCCAAAGTTCCTGCAGGCTGAGTGCAACCCCATGCGGGTGGAGAGTGGATCAGGGCTGTGATGGGAGTGGTAGCAGTGACAGGAGTATGCACTCAGCTCCCAGTCTTGGAGGACCCTGTAAGCACATGGCATGTATCATCTCATGTAAACTCTGGGTCAGGGTAGGTCTATCGATACTTGTTTCACAGAAGAAGAAAGTGAGACTCAGAGAAATGTCATGACTTACTTGAGCCCATGGAGTTTATAGTCTACGTGGCTTTTGGTACCAAGCAATAGGAGTCCTAACACCATTTGAGGAGGGTATGTGATGAGAATAGCTTGACTGGAACAGAGTTGGTATGAAGCAGGATGGTAAAAGTCAAGTGTAGAAAAACTCACAGGAGAAGAGCTGTCGGGGCTCTGAGCATTTTGTTCTCAAGGTAGGACTTGAGTCACCAGGCAGTGGTGAACTACTTTAGTCTTAGGAAGTGATGTAATATGTCTTGTGCTTCAAAGTGATAAGCAACAGCAGGGTGAAGGAGAGAAACTGGGAGGTGAGTGCTTGAATTTGGCCAACGGGAATGGAAAAGAGGACCAGGATGAGAGTATGTTGGGAAGAACCAGACAAGGCCATTACAGGTTAGGCTCTGACTGATCTCTTCACTGTGGTGCCATAAGAGATAAACATAAACAATTATTCAAATCAATTAAATTTTTACACTCAGTGACATTAAATAATCCTTATTACTAAGCAACGAAGATAACAGATAGGTGCTTAAATAGTTTCCTGAGCACATATGGAAATTAAATTGTCCCCTTTCCAGCTGAACAGAGATTTTACCACCTAGTGGTAAACCCAGTTTATCAAGTCCATTAAAATAACTGTGGTAAAAGGAGTGCATATGTTTTCCTGAGACTGCTTTAACAGTTTTTAGAATTTTTATGGAAAACTTTCCCTGAGACTGGGATAATAAAAAAATTTCTATCAAATTTTCCCCTCATATTTGTCCCCTAGGGAGGGTACTGTGTTCTAATAGTTATTTTTAATTTCACCTTACTATATTAAAATATATTTTCTTCTTAATTTTGACCAATTTTTCCTTGCATTCTTCAAATCTCAACTATACTCAGCAAAGTAATAGCAGGTGTAGTGGGATAAGTACCACCCTCAAAGGCAGGAAGTTTCTTACCTGCTCTCCAGGGAGGAAACCTTGAGGGTGTATATCACTGATCTCCAGAGGGAGAGTTTCCTTCTCTGGAAATGAAAGGGAGGAGTGACACACTCTCCATGGTCCACTGACTTTCTCATTCATGCATGTAGTCAACAAAAAGACCTTGAGTGTCTGCTGTTTTCAAGCCTTGGAGAGATATATAGCTAAATTAGCCAGATCAAGAGATCCATGTTTTCAGTGTAAGTACTTTAAATCACCCCAGTTTTAAAAATTAATATAAGAATTAAAAGCTTTCATGATATCTCAAAATGTTCTCTACTTCCACATCAAAGTAGTCATTCCATCTAAATGCAATCAAAATTGTCCATATTTTTTCCTTAGATAGTAATTTACTTTTTAAGTTTCCTAAAAATGAAAGATTCAGAAACCAAATGGGGGAGGGAAGACAAGGTCAAGTGTCCCTCTTTGTCTTCATTACCATTACACTACATTTATAAAAGAGGTCTGAGTCCAAAAAAGCAATGGAGAGCTACCAGGAAACTCCCAGTTCTCCACTGACCTATGTTTTATGAGAAAGAGAGAGAGAGAGAGAGAGAGAGAGAGAGAGAGAGAGAGAGAGAGAGATTTATTATTTGTCATCCACTATAATGTGGAGCAGTCTGTATAACTCGGGGAAGGAGTACTTGTGTTTTGGACTCTGTGCCTTCTATTAACCACTGTCTACAGACAGAGAGAAAGGGCAGGTCTCCTGTGGAGCGTACAGGATGTTTTCCATGAAACATTTCAAGAAGGCTGTGTTGGGTCATCCTTTGACAAACTGCCTTACATGAATTTCTTGTCTTTCCTGGAAATGCACTTTTTCTAGGGAAAGAGTGTCTGGTGTCCTGCTGCCAAGCACAGAGGCACCATGGGAAGCCTGGTTGTTTGTGACAGGAGGATGTTCGTGGTCCCCCATTCAGCCCAAAGAACCAGGCTGTCAGGAAGGTGCAAACAGGAAGGTTCAGGCAGCCTCTGGGCCTCAGGGATGTGTGCATAAAGTCATTCTCCTGGGCTGACACAACCAGTTGGCTCTCTTACACTCTGCTTAGTTTACACAGGAAGAGCCAAGGTTCCAAGGACCAGGGCTTCAGAGGGCAGCTGAACACAGAACCCTTACAAGCCACTAGCCCATAGTCTGGCAAAAGGTAGAAGTTCAGTAAATATTTGTTGAAATGACTATGTAGTGATTTAACAGCTAATTCATTTGTGGACCTGTTCCTAGCACAGTGTCTAGCACATGACAAATATCAACAAATGGTTTATGGGTGGAGGAACCAATAGTAAGACCTGCTATGCAGTTAAGGGTCTGACTCCAGCACCAGACTGAAGGTAGATCTGCATCTGTGAAGCACATGAAGCCTTTGGATCTCTCTCATCCTTACTTTAGACTCCTGTACAGCTGACTGGAGACTCACAGCTCACACTGGAACCCTTTCTTGTGACCTTGCTGCAGTCTCCAGCAACTGCAGCAGCACCCTTTGAGAACTTGCTAGAAATGGAGATTCTCATCCTGCCTCAGACCCATTGAATCAGAGACTCTGAAGGCGGGAACCAGCAATCTGTGTTCTAATAAGCCCTGTAGTGACTATGAAGCCCGCTACAGTTTGAGAACCAGTGTTTAGACATGGTATTTTTGCACCCAGGGAAAATTTTTGCACTATATGAACAAGGGATTCTTTAATATAGAAGGATCTTTTCCCAGGAGTTTTGCTTTTTTTATCACCTATTAGTTGATTGGTCTCAGTAGAAGTCTCTAGTTGATTAGTTATTTTATTATCTCAAGGAGGTCAAAATGTTTAAAGGAAACTAAAGGACCCTCCATCCTCAAAGACAAACAACCACTGATAAAGGGAATTTAGATCCTATTACAAGCAGCAGAGGATGCCTTGAAGCTGCTGGGAGGATTTCCTTAAATAAACAGCCTCTGTGGCTTCCTATCTGACACAATTGGAGGAGTAAGAAGAGTAGAGGAGTAGAGATGGCTTTATATCTTTAGAATTCAACTCTTAAAAAAAGATGAGACCCACAGACAAAATTCAGCCTGTAGATCTGTGGAATTTTTAAAGACTTAAACATAAATAAGAAAACAATACATGAAGGTTTGAATTGCTAGCATTTCTTAAGACGCAGGAACCTCTGCTCACACAGTCCATATAACCCTCTATGCCAACAGTACCTGGAGTGGAGCTGTTGCTACTCTTTTTGATTCACCCCAGTTGCCCGCTCCGTGGGCTTCCCTCTCATCTTATTCTGGCCCATTGCAGTGTTTTAGAGTAAGTTTCTTTTACCAGGCGTGATGGCACATTCCTGTAATCCCAGTGCTCTACAATGCTGAAGCAAAAAGATTGTAAGTGCCAGCCCTGCCTGGACAGTTTAGGGACTCGGTGAGACCATGCCTCAAAAACATTTTACAAGTTTGGTAATGTAGGTCAGTGTGGGGGTCCTGGGTTCAGTTTCCTTTTACTGCATAGTACACACACACACACACACACACACACACACACGAGGTTCTGGTCTCCGCAGGCATTCATGTTTGTAACTTATGATTTATATGCATTCAGCACCATCACCTCAGAGAGAAGCATAAAAGTGAGCCATGGTTCCCGAAAGGGTTGAGAGAAGGTACCTAAAGCACCAGGATCCTTGGAGGCCAGTTTTCCTGAAATCATCTGAAACAGTGAAGGTGCTGTTAGTATCACCCTGCTATGTTGGTCTGGTGTGTGTTCCTGCAGACTCTTTTAGTTATGAGACTTAATGTGACTTTCTTGTCTTCTCAGTCAGGTCGGGAAGATTTGGTGGTCTTCCATTCTACTGAGGGTCTCCAACGTGCTGGCTCCCTTTGTAGAATCCTGCTTAACATTTTAATGCATTTTGTCAAGTTGTAATGTTTTTCATAAATAAATTAAATATTCATTTTTATTAGAAACATTTTTCATGTTTTAAAATTAAAACACAACTTTGCTTCATTTAGTATTCATTTGATTCTGAGAATGGCCATTTTTAACCATGCATATAATAAGACAAAACAAATTATAGCTGACCCATTTAATAGCATTTTCCCACACACCTATCAGAAATATTATATTGCTTATACTGCTATTGTTGAATGCATAATGCATTAATAACTAACCTTATAAATTTATGTTATCTAACCCCACTACAATTTCCCCTACCAAATATTCATTAAGGCCTCTAAGCAAATGAATTAAACAGGTATGTAGCATCTGACATTTTGCTATCTTTTCTTGCTTTAGCACCCTGTTTATTGCTTTATGTTTATTTTATCAGGAATCTAGGAGTCCAGGGATTTAAATTCCTAAATTCCAATAGTCACTATCAAAGAAAAGTTCAGGAATAAGTTTTGTTCATGATATAAAAGGTAGAATAGAAGATACCATGTATCTTTCTCAGTGCTAACTTTTGTGATTCTATACTAAGGTATCCATAAGCTACCCTCTGTTCCTCCAAAGGATCTCCTTTCTCTAAAACAGAAAAGTGTTGTAGATGAAGAAGACAGAAATCCAAAACCATCCAGACCCATGTGGGGTCCAGTCCATTCTCAGAAGAACCTTACTCGTCCACTGACTACGTCAACAAGGCTTTACTATTCCAAGAAACTTTTGTCTGTGAACAACAAATAACTTCATCATTCATTATAGAAAATCCCATATAAGCTACTAATATCAAATTGTTCCATAGAAAACACCAAGTGGTGATTAATATTCTGACTTGGAAACCTCACCATGAAACTGTTTCCTTCCTGAATACACTGAACTGTTTCCTTTCTGAGTACACTGAACTGTTTCCTTTCTGAATACACTAAACTGTTTCCTTTCTGAATACACTAATATTATACTATCATAACATGATCTTTGTCCTGCTTTACCCCTTAGATCAACACTCAAAGCTGCATAAGTACCCAGTTTTCTCTCTCCCTCTTCTAAGTGGTAAATTTTCCTTCATTTTGTCATCAGGTATTACAGGTGGTTTTTCAGGGAACGAGGACTCAACACTGTGAAACAGTTAGACTCCCTTGGTACTTTTATCAGCAAGCCATTTTCCATCTTTATCTTTCCCAAAAGCATCTTACCCTATTTTAATTGTTTGGCTGTGCCTTGCTGAGAGGGGAAATTGTGTAGTATTGGATTCCAACTCTGAAGCATCTCCTGCTCATTTCTCTGGTCAGCGATGGTTCTCATTTTCACTTTATACAGTGTTTTTATTTCCCTCAGTTTAACTCTGATGAAAAAAGAAATTACTTAGTCCTAGAGTAAATATAATTGTGGCCTCATCAAACATATACTAAATAGTTATGGCTCATATATACATACACGTCATAGATAAGATTTTTCAGAGGTGGCTGGATCTAGCATGTGTGATAACTAAACCGGTTTAGCATCATTCTGGGTGTCAATAATAAGAAGACCCAACCTGAGTGTGGGCAGTGTCAACCCTAAGGCTTACAGCCTGGATGGAATAAAGGGGAAACATGACAGGTTGCTGCTGCTTGCTGCCCACTGCTTCTTGGCTGCCCTACCATGGACAATTTCTCCTCAGCCATGCCCCTGTGCCATGCACTCTGCCTTGCAGATGGCTGACTATAAACTAAAACTTCTACAAACTGTGAGCTAAAATAAGCCTTTCTTTATTTAAATTGTGGGTGTTGGATATTTTGTCTCGGCAATGAGGAAGTATCAAAGATATAGAGCCATGCACTAGTCTCTGTTTTCATTTCTAATCTGTAAGTTGCAAATACATGGGAAACCTCATCCCTGGGCCCTTAACAAAATCTAATATTGGGATGCACTGAATCAACTCATTAAGTTTACCCCAAAGCCAATTCCCCACAAAGGGAGCAATCCAGCTCATGACAGTTCTTATGCAAACTTTAAATGCCATAAATACTTCAAAGAGAATTATGAAAACCATTACTCATGAATTCAATAGTAATACTTTTCATAATTCAGTGTGTATTTTATGTGATTACAGCATACTTCCCACAGAGGACTTGTGTTCAGCCCTAAGTACACTGGAAAAAAGAACCAATGCAATGTCTTTGTCATGGAGCTTAGTCTAATGATAGGCATTCAAAAAAAATATGCATAATATAATTGCCTGCATTGCAATTATGCAAAGTTCTATGGAAGAGAAATCTAGAGAGCTGAAAAAGTATATAAAATGAGAATATAGCCAAGCCTGAGAATTTGGGGAAACATACCTTAAGTAAATGACTTAATCTGAGACTTGACAGTACTTGATTTTATGTGTGTTCACCGGGAAGTCTGCATTAACTGAGAGAACGAAATCTTAAAAAGATTAAAAGAAGTGTTATCTTTTTCTTTAGGCTTGGTTTCCCTAAGATGTGTGATACTGTAATAGTTTACAGGTTATCCAGTAAAAAAGGATAAAGTTTGGCAAGTTATCAATTCCCAGGTAAAGCTCCACATATAAGTTTCTCTACCAGAATGTTCCTGATTTCTACTGATGAGTGTCTTGATTTTTATTTGCTTATTTTCTAAAATGGATACTAATTTGTGCATGTGAGATACACAGTGATAAATCTCAAATGTTAGACTCACATTTTCTGTTCTGTCTTTTGAGTTACTATGAAATGAAGTTTAGGAACTACATCACTTACTAATTTCTTCTGATTTTCATTTACTTGAGAAATATTCAGATCAATTTATTGGTAGTTTCTTTTTACCATTCATGTACTATTTTTCTCTTATACTAGGGGGAAAATGTCACAAAATGGAAGGGTTCTAGAACCTCCTAGAGAGATTAGACAGATTGTATTATATCTGCTTAGGTTGCATAGATGAGGATGTGAATATAGATTTTTTTTTGATAAATGATAAATAAGTGCCTGGCAAGTGACAGTGATATAAACAGTGAAGTATTTCCTCATCTCTAAGCAAAAATAAAGGACTTAATAAGATAAATAGGAAAGCACTTGAGAATAAAATAAACAACCTTTGCTGTCCTCAAGAGATGCTGAAGAAGGAGTAATCTAGGAGAGGGTTTCCTAAACACATGGAAATCATGCAGTGCGTCTATTAAAGCCTGATTTGGAAACAGAGGTTTCACAAACATTGGAAGGTCAAGATTTAAAATACTGTGTTTTTTTGGTCATTTTTTTTTAAATCTAGCAAGCAGTATCCAAAGAAAAAAGGAAGGAAAGAAGGAAAGAAGGAAGGAAGGAAGGAAGGAAGGAAGGAAGGAAGGAAGGAAGGAAGGAAAAAAAGGGAAGAAGGAAGAGAGAGAGAGGGAGGGAGGGAAAAGAGGGAAGGAGGAGGGAAGGAAGGTCTTGTTTCCATTCCAACAGACACACAGATTCAATATTCTATTAAAGAAAGTAAGTTGCCCAAGATTTATGTTTCAGTGAAGCTAACATCTCTCTAATGAAAGAGAGAAAATTACAAGACTATTCTAAAGAAATTGGAGAATAACTATAAAGCCATTATGTAAATGTATGGACATTAAAAACCACACTAACTAGAGATTACTTGGGTACTTGAAGGAGAACTTGGAAAACAGTTCTGAAAGTTTTGTGCCTATATTAGCTTACTTTCAATTCCATTTGAATATGGTAAATCATTTCTCAACTTACTCCCCTTTTTTTTCCATCTACTCTGTACACTCTATCTTTTCCAAAGTGTCTTCCATCAGATAAGCAAATAAATGATACTAATCCCAGATTTAGCTAACTTTAACGCAGACTTTTCTGTGAAATGGTTTCTCAATCAGCACAGAAGCTTATGGAACAAGAGTCCTAAAACCTCACAGTTGAAATGAACTGATTAAACTTCTCACATATTCATTTATCTTTATGTGCCATAAGAAAATATTTCCCTGAGGTTTTACAAGGGAAGTATTCTGTGGAGGCAATGACATGTCTCTCTTTTAACAGCTCTCTTGTCTTTGGTCTCTGGATTTCCAGTGCTAGAGTAAAATAGTGTCCCAATCAGATATATTACCTCAACTTTGACATATTCTATTTTTAAAATTTGAATAACATGCTTCATATGAATGCTAATGAAGCAATTTATCTGAAGCAAACACTAAATTGAACTCACAGAAATTAAAAGAGACAATTTGAAAATGCCAAAATAATCCCTTAATCTATCTCCTCCTGCTGTAATAAGCTAAAATGAGAGCAAAATGATTTTACCAAGTGACATCAGTAAAACTTTCATCTTCTCCAGAGTCTCATCCAGCTTCTAGAAAACTTGATCAAATAAGCTATAAATGTTTTTGCCATTGTCCAACTTTCTGTAATTCTTGAAAGGTTCTTAAAGCGAGAAAGATGAAAAATTCATTCTCCAACAATGTATCAGGGGTGATGAACTTCACACATATTACCCTGTGCTGCGCTGAATGCACTCCTATTGCCAACGTTTTCCCCCCACTTAAAATCTTACAAAATTTACCAGACCTTTATGATTCCTGCCTGCAATCCCAGCTACCCAAGAGGCTAAGCCAGATGGATTGCAAGTTTGAGGTTATCCTGGGCAATTTAGCTAGACTCTGTCTCCAAAAAAGCAACAATAATCCTATAAAATTCTTACCATAACAAATGAATTCAGTCTTTCAGTTTGATCATTTTCTTCTGATGGTTACACATATTTTTCTGTTGCAGAATATAAACTCATAGTGTAGACTCATTTTATACAACCCAGTAGCCACCAGGTGTATGTTGTTAAATAAATTTAAATTGATTAAAATATATAAAATTAAATTGAAAATTCAGATCCTTCAAAGTGCTCAACAACCACAAGTTGCCAGAGGTTACTGAATTGGAAAATAAAGATAGAAAAATTCCATTTTCAAAGAAATTCATACTGGAAAATGTTGTACTAACTGATTAAGGAAGTTAATTAGCTCCTCAATTCAACTGGGATCAGATTCTTATTGGTTTTTGTTTTGTTTGTTTGTTTGGTTGGTTGGTTTGTTTGGGGTTTTTTTTGTTTTGGGGGGGTTGGTTTTTTTGGTTTTTTTTGCTCTGTTTTAACTTTTCAACTTCTTTAGAATAAAGGCATGCCTCTCACAAGCACATACCTAGAGTAGTGGCCTTGAGAAGTTAATTCAGTTTTTATAGCTAAGTTTATCAGGCTACATGAGCAACCTAGAAAAAGGATACCACACAAGAAGAACCAACTGGGGCATCTCTATGGAACAGGCAGGAAATCAGATTGTCAAGGTTTGATTTTCAAAGCTAAAGTCATGGTACAAGTCAGAAGAGAATTTGAGAGCTGGATCCAGATTAGGAAAGAAGTTAAAGGCCTGAGGTAGGTGGTAGCAAAAGGGACCCAGAGTGCAAAGGACTCACAGGTAGAAGGTGGAACTCAGTGTTTCAGAGAAGAGGGGACTGAGTAAATAAAAAGATGAGTTGTGTTGTGCAGATCATGTAGGAGAGCTCTGTCACCTTTTGGGATTTATTTTAATGCACTTCTTGGTTTAGATGGTTACAGTCATCTTGAGGTAGGAATTGCCTGGAGTAGGAAAAACCAAAGATCATGTTACCTGTGATAAGAAGACCTTCCTAGACTCCCACTCTCTCTCTCTTCACAGTCACTTTTTACTGATTACTGGTTGTGAATTTCAATACTCAAATCTGTGTACCAGGAAGGAAAAGGAACAACTACCTCAACTGTTCCAGCCAAGCAGAATTTTACACACACATATAAAGCTGTAAATGCTCAGCTTACCCTGGGTGGTCACAGAAAATCTATGTTGACATTACTGATGGCATTGGCTCAGGAGTTGTACTTTTTGTACTTTTCCGAGCAATTTTGCATTTTGCCCTTGGACACTGAATGAAATAAAAGTAGAGGGTGTCTCACTCAGTGTTTCTTTGGTTCTATTAAAAGGTAAACTTAGGCATATTAAATTTTTTAAAAGTCCATTCAAGCACACAATGACTCATGAAATGGAGTTGACTGTAACAAGTAAATGTAAAGGGAAGACTCACAATGTGCTCAAAGAAGCAAGAAAGAAGATAAATTTGATTGGATAAGGTAAAAAGTATCTACTTAGAGGTTAATTTAGTGGTTTTTGATTGGTTAAGCTTACGTTTCATTCTGGGTTTATACTACAGTTTGGGGTTCTAATTTGCTTGAGTAGGAACCCAAGACACTGGAGCTACCTCAGTCCAATGGTTGTCCAATTACAGTACATTTAAAAAAAATAGTACCCATTGGTTTCTAGACTATACTTCCAAATTAAAAGATTTTCTCTTTTAAAGAATATTGTTCTTTCTTTTTAGAATACAGATCAGTATTTCAGATTCCTCAACTTTTCAATCAAGATTTCAACCCTTATAATTATTTGAACTTTTATCACAGCCAAAAAAGTTTGAACTTTTATCACAGCCAAAAAAATTTGAACTTTTATCACAGCCAAAAAAATTTACTATGTATTTCTATGTGCACTCAGTGAAACTAAAAGGAGAGCCACCAAAATGAAAAAGAAACAGCAATGTCAAATTCATGAAGAATCAGCCTAAACACACACACACAGAGAAACCAAGGTTGTATGTGAGTTACAAGACTACAAAAATCCTGCTTTCTTCCCATTTTCTGGACTATTTCTACTTTTTTCACTATCTTTTCTTGTAGCTCTTCACTACATTTTTCAATTTGAATCAAAGGAACCAATCGTTCCTTAAGCTAAGCCTATTTTTTTACATTATATGTCCTGATGCAATTTTGAAACTGCTCCCACATGCCTTATCTAATTTTCCTGCTCTCTTTAGGACCTTTTATCTCATTGGCCTTCTGCAGGAGGAGGTCCCCAAATGACCTTGACTAAATTAGCTCTTCTCCTCCTTGCTTATATTTGTCCAGCAGAAAATAGCAAGAATGCATCATTCTGAGATGAGGAGGAAATGTCACGAACGCCCCAGGCTCTGATCTCATCTCTGCTAGAATAGGACATCCTGCAACATTCAAACTCAGCAGTCTCGGTGGTCACGGGGACACAAAACTTGGAGTGGATTGCTTTCAGGGTTCTTTAGCTGTAGCGAGAAGCAGGGCATAAGCAGAAAACATTCCATCTGTCCTGGCAGCTCCCCTGAGCCCTGAGGAGCCGACCTTCCATGGATCCTAAGTTTCTATTGATTCTTACTACCAATCTGTGAGTAAAAACACTGCTCTGCCTGGCCCATGTTCTGTTTCAGTAGACTCGATATGGCAGCTGAGTTTATACAAAACCTCCTGCCATGCTGAGGGACCTGCTAAATTTAGGAATCTTAGGAGAAATAGGAAGGTGCTTAGAGTCCTCTAATAGGATTGGTAACTGGTGCATGGCGCTCTCTTTCCAGGGACTGATGCTGGTACAGTGTCTGATTAGCAGAAATTGGCAAGGTTTTTAGAGTCTTCCACTGGGACTGCCTAACAGTGCGTGCATTCGTCTCCCAGGAGTTGATAGCAGTGTTTAGTCTTCTGTTTCACACTTCATGCCCCTGTTTATGTGATTCTGAGACCCCACTCCAACCCCACCTCCACCTCCCACAGCACCATACTTTATGTCTACCCTTACTTTTATGTCTCTGATTTCATTGGCAAGTGATCCGGCCTGCAGATCAATCCGTGGGTCTAACCTGGAGGGGGAACGGGGATGGGATGAAAACGGGACAAGAGGAAAGAGAGACGGAGACAAGTTGAGCAATTCCAATCAAGTCTCGTTTATTGAGGAAGTGAACACGGCTTATATAGAAGGCAGGAAGTGAGATCAATATGACGTAGCCGGGTAACTAGGTAACTCTGGGTGGTATTAACCCTTTTGGCGGGAATATCTAAGCAACAATTGGGCGGGCTCAACTCTTTGGCGGGAGTGAAGGAGGAAGTATGTCATCGGGCAGAGATGTTGTGGAGAGACCAGATAGGTCGCAGTCATGTCCGGCCAGGCAGAGAGGATCATGGGCAATGTAGGCAGACGCACCAAATGCCCACAGGAAGGTGGGATGGGGCGGCAGCAGTGAGGCTATCATGCCGCTCCCTACAGGCAAGCACTTATGGGAACACTATCTCCCCTTTCCTGACCACAGAAAAATGTCACCTCATTTACCCTTTGTGTCTTGATCAGCATACTTTGCATCTATCCCTGAAAACTGAAAAACAGATAAGCATAAACATGGGAACAACACATAAACTCATTAGCCAGGCACCTCACTGGGGTCCTGTAACAGCTGAGAAATGACCTAAAGAAGCTGGAACTGTAGGCGCTGCCCTGTGAGGGACCAAGAAGGGAAAGGTCAGAGAGACTGAGGACTCTCAGCCAATTCAAGTTAATTTCTATACCTACCATTCAGGTCTAAGGCTCCCCTGAGGCTTCATCTGTCATTTATGACACTGTTATATTACAGCAGATCTACTCATCTTTATATTCTTCATGACACTGAAATTTTTTCTTGCATATAAGAATAAACAGTTATCAAATAAATAAATTAGTGAGAAATTAAGATACAAGTGATAAAGCTTAGCCATAAAATTACAAATGTATATCAGAAGTATATAGCATTACAAGGTAGGGATATCTCCTGGAAACAGTCATTCGTGATGCGGCAAGAAATAAGAACAGCCTTGAGACTTTAAAGGGAAAAGACCCCTGTGTCTACTTGAAAGTCTGATGCAGAGACATTAAGAAAGAAAAGAAATAGACAGAGACCCATTTTTGGGGTCCCAATCTACACCAAAACAAACAAACAAACAGCATCTGGTAAGAACCATCTAACCATGTTTAAGGTCAAAGCCCTTAAGTAAAGGAGAAGTGAGCTGGAGACACAGATACATCCATCAGTATTCTATGTAGAAAGAGGTAACCAAATTCCCAGGGATGGAAATGCTAAAACTTTGGAGGATATTGGGATGGGGTAACTGTATTTTGCTATGTGACATGGCAGATTATTAGCAACTACCAGAAGCTAGGAAAAGTTGACCAAAGTTCCTACCTAGAGGCAATGACTTGATTTCAGACTTCTAGCTTCCAGGACTGTGAATCAGTAGATCTCTGCTATTCTACACCACCTGGTTTGTGGGAATTATGACAGCTGTGGGGACTAGTACACCTATTTTGGGAAGTGCCTGAGTACACAATGAACTTCAACAGATACTAGGAATTGTACTGTTGTACTGAATCACCACCTTAAGGTGCATTCTCTACTGGAAGCAAACAAGATAGATAATAGGATGTCAAAACCAACTGAATTTTAGTGAGCCCATGTGGCAGCAGTGCAGTAAAAAATAGAATAGGAAACAAGGCTGATATTTGAACTAACTTAAGCTAAAAAAAAGTATCCCTGGAATTTTTCAGTTATATGACAGATATCCTAGATAAGGAAAAACTGATACTATTACAGTGAGTAGGGTGACAGTTCAACATTATCTCATTTGAATACTAAAAAAAATATGTCTTGGTTTGGCAGACTGGATTACTAGAACAAAATGACTTGGCTATAATAACAAAAAGTCTTTCCTATTTAAGTGCTGCATATTCAGGTCTTAAGAAATCCAACCAGGAAACATGGGAAAAAAGCAATGTTCTTTATTACTCTTTTTAAAAAGAATAAAAACCTTTAATAAAGATGATGCTATTATAATGTAGGTTAACAAACATATTTCCCTTTCTATGTGGAGTTTTTAAAGAGAAATAGAGAATTTAGTTTGTAACATATACAATGCACTCCATAGTATCTTTATCAAAGGTGTGATTCTCTGTCAACTACAGTGTTGACCTAGATGTGAAACAAGAGAGGGTCCTCACTCTCGCTAATTGATGCTTTCAATTTTGCACTGTTATCAGATACTCAGGTTCTGGACTAATGAAATGCAGACCGTTGGTCTACCACAGGTCTTCAATTGATCAACAGGACTCTGGAAACATTTTTAAGTCTTGAGAACCAGCAAGCACCAATTTTAGTCTGTTTTCTGCTGCTATTTAAAAAAAAATAATGTAAGACTGGACAATTTGCAAAGGACAGACATTTGTTTGTTTGGGTTGAAAAGTCCAAGGTCAAGGGGACACATTTTGTGAATGCCTTTTGCTGTGTCATCCCAAGGTAGAAGATGGAAGAGCAAGAGAGGACAGGGGACAGGGGAGTAGAAAGGGAGGCTGAATTCATTTTTGTAACAAATCCACTCATGATAATAACCCCTCCAGTGATGATGACATTAATCTATTTAAAGCAGAACCCACATGACTTAATTGCTCCTACTAGTCCTGTGTCCTTCTTGGCACTGTTCATTGGGCATATAGGTTTGAACATGTCCACTTTGGAGGTCACATTTATGTCACAGTAGCATCAGACTAGACCTCCTGGACGTCTACCCCAGCATCCATGACAGAATCAGCCTCAGTGACTCTTCTCCGAAGACTGTTAGTTCTCTATGACTTTCCAGCTCTCTGAAGGAGAGACCTAAGGACTGAAAAAATTTGTGGGACTGAAGGCTCTTTCATCTTCCTCCCTGTCTCTCAGAATTCTTCTCATAGTTCTGTTCCACCATCTTTCCTTATTAGCATACAACCAGGCCCCCTGTGGCCTGCAAATTCTTCATAATTCAAGAGAATTGATTCCTCTCAATTCAAGAGATTGATTCAAGAGGTGTCAGGGTGATGACACTTTAGTGGGAATTCCAGGTTACCACCCACTCATAAACTGGATGTCCTGGGTCCCTTCTCACACAGACAAAGAAGCTCTCCCCGTCATCATTCTGCTCCACACAAGAGTCTGCACCTGTCTTGCTCATTTCCTCACTAGAGGAACTCCTATAATACAGTTCAGCAGGGCCCTACTATTAGGATAAATAATAGGGTTCTATGTGATACGTGGAAATTATTGCTTTAGTTATGTGTTTTGAAGCTATTTTATTATTGCTAATCTCTATTGTTTTAGGAGATGAAGTAGAGAAGATGTACATGATTAAGCATTTTAAGTCACCAAATATGGCTTACATCATTAACAATAGTGTACCACCAAATAATTAACGTAGTCATCTATTAAACAGTCTCGGATCTTTCACAAAAGATTTATGGTGTTCTGGGACAGTAAATTGATAATTCAAACTAAGCGATAATAATGAAGAACTGCTTTCACCCTGGCAAAATTATTGGGACTCTGAATAAAATATGCTTGAGCAGCTTTAGTTTCATATTCATCTTTCTTTTTGTGATGCTATGTTGACTTGCACCATACAAATCTCTCAAATGCAAGGAATATGAATACAAAATTGTATGCAGAATTTTTGAGAACAGCAAAATCCTCAAAAAGATCTCTACCAGAAATTCTAAATTGTCTATAAAACTCTTCTGCTAGGTTCTTATAAAATTTCATTTCTCTACTTAAACTTTTACTTATAATATAAAATTCATTGTCTATTAGACTTTATTTTTCTTTGGGCTATTAGCTATTTTATTTAATTTTCATCTTATTTTTCTTAGTTTTAAAATTCATGATATTAATTCAGCTAGGAGTACTGGGATATTTTTGTTGTTAATATTGTCAAATAAAGTAACTACTACTCTAAAAAATTACAACTGACCACCATGAAGATGAGGTAGACATTCCTGTTGCTCAGTAATGGACTATTTCTTGGAAGAGTGCATCAGAAATTTTGCTTAAGCTAATCACTATTTTCTGCACAACAAAATTGGAAGTCATGTTTCTCAGTCCCTGTCAATCGTGCTTCCATTCGGACTGACAACAACAATTAACTTGAGCAAATGCTTCTTGGAAGCAATATCAGAAACACAGGATTTGTAATGGTTGATACATTGTGTTAACTTCAGAAGTTTAGAAATTTAAGTAACTAAGCAGAGAGCCAGGATCCTTACTTGGCAAACATCCTCAGCCTGTGCAAGAGAAGGGCACTGAGATGGTGTGGGTAGATGGCCTGCATACACTAGAAGGGTGGAAGAGAGGCTTGTTCTCCCCTTTTTTGCCCTTGCTGCTTTTTCTGCCTTCTGACACCTTGACCTCTTGCCCCTGTGTCATGCTACCCTGCTTTGGAGCCAGCTGATTATGGCCTGAAACTTCCACAACCTGTGAGCTAAATAAACCTTTCCTGCTATAATTTTGGGTGTTGGGTATTTTGTCTCAGCAATGAGAGAAAAGAAACTAAGACAGAGTATCCCCAACCTGAGGTAGAAATCGCCCCTAGAATCAAAGAAGAAGTTTAAAGCATCACCTTTAGAAGCCCAAACCTGATTAAAGAATAAGGCAAAATGGATATTAGTATTCTGTGGAATTTTTTCTAAAGAAAATCTTATCTAACACATATTTCATTAAAAGTACTGCTGCTAAGAATAAGATATCTCCTAAAAAGCATATGCTAAGCTTTCCATCTAAAATTCAATAAATGTAAGGAAAGCTAAACTTAAATACTTAAAATTTGACTGACATTAGACAGCATTGGACTAATGGAGCCTTTTGCTAGCATGAGGAGAAGAGGAGTGTTGAACAAGTGAATTCTAGTTAATTATTTACTTAGCATCATTCAAGAAAGCTTCTGAATCTTTTAAGCACCAGTGTTCTAGTCACCAGCACATGATGTCAAATTTGTTTTGCTGTCATTACTGATCACATAACAATTTTTCTTAGGGAAAAATGGTCTTCAAACAACTATATTTTCTTATGAAAGCTATCATCAGAGGATACGTATTAGCAAAGAACACTGTAAGTGATTTGCCTGACAAAAGGCTAATTTGTGGGATTTGTGCCTTAAAGGAAATAAGAAAGAAGAAGAAAAGTGAGGAAAAAGGAAGGCAAGAGTATGAAATCTCTAGGAATGGGATGGGCTAAATATCTACTGTACTACTTGTCACCTGGGCTACTGTGTGCTGGTGTAGATGGGTGAGCATTAAATTCGGAGAAGACGCTGAATTTCATACCTTGGCCTTCAGTTTGCACAGCCGATGCTGAGAACATGGGAAAGGAAAAGAGAAAAAAGGATGGAAGGAAGGAAGGAAGGAAGGAAGGAAGGAAGGAAGGAAGGGAAAAAAAGAAAAAAGAAGAGGTAAATGCCCTTAAGGCAGGAGGGGAAAAAAAGAATTCAGTAACATCATGGCGCATGACTCCCATAGGCTGAGAAATTAGGAAAGGGTCCTGGGCCAGTTTTAGGGATTTCCAGAAATAAGCAGTCTATCAGATACCTCACTAGCACTAGGGAAATAAGAGTCTTTGTTAAATTGTTGTATTTTCCTACATATCTCTAAAACTTCATAGCTATACAATGTCTCTTCCTTTGCCTTGATAGGTTCTGAATTGCCTTTCTACCTTCATATTTGTGCCAGTTGATCTTAATTGTCAATTTAACTGGATTTAAAGACTCAAGAGACGTGATTGGATCATGGAGGCACTATAGTGAATGCGCTCTTAGGAGGTCAGACTCGGTATGAAGAGGCTGGTCTCTAGGAGGCTTTGGAGGGTTTGCCTCTGGCTTGGATTCTTTCACAAGGCCTCCTGGCCACCTGAAATGAGAAGCTTTCCTCTGCCACACTTCTCTGCTATGACATTTCTGCCTAGGAGCCAGCTGACAAGGGATGGAATTCTCAGAAACCATGAGCCAAAGAAACCTCTCCTCTTTAAATTTGCAGGTGTCCAACATTCTGTTCCAGCAACAGGAAGTGTGATTGATACACTTTGACAATTTCTCAGTTAGCCACACCCATGGGCAAGAAGGAGAATAACTTTGTTTCCATCACACAAAAAGAATTGGAATTGAATGTTAGGCTTGGATTGTACACATCAGAGACTCTTCTCCTATCAGAAGATGGACCAGTGCACAGAAATTCATCTGAGATTACCCTGACTATCCTGTTACACATCATGACTCTTCCGTCACTGGAGCTAGACCTTGAACCCAACGTTATTTGGTCAGAGCCATGATTTAATGCCTTGAGAGTTTCATACTTTAAGATAATAGAAACTATAATATAGGATTTTCTGACACTGTTATCACCAGATGGAGACTGGTGGTGATGCCCTTAGCCTGACTCACACCTGTACAGCTACTTCTCTCTGAGACTATGCGTTGAATGACTCAGTTGTAATTTCTGGGGCCACCTTTAGCAGCTCATGATGCTTTTTCCAACAGTGCCCTTGCCCTTGAGTTGAGTATTCCAGAGTCAAATTAACCTAATGACATAATATCATCTCCATTTCTCAGAGGAAACCACAGCTCAAAGCTGTTAAGAAGTTACTCAAGGTCATCTAGATCAATGAAGTTCTCAGAACACGTTTGTCTAAATCTAGACCATATGGTCTTTCCATATTGCTACCCAGCCTCCTATTATTTATATTCTAAATCACTCCCAAAAAAAAGACTTGAGGTTTTAAAATTAATAACTGAATGCTCCCTTATAAATCTACCTCCTGTGCATTTGCACAGAATGAATAAATTCCACTAGATTTATCCTAATGATAGACTGGGTTTTCAGTGTTATATATCTAGAAATTGGAACAGTGGTGAATTCACCAAAATGCCAAGCCACATACCCCATAGGGCCACCTGAGACAACCCTATGGTCTTTCTCAGGCATGGGACTGACAGTGGAGTAGTCTGGCCTCCTCCATGGGTATCCATGCAACCCACAGGCACCGAGAATAATGCCATTTAAGAGACTATTTAGCACTCACCCTTAAGGTCCAGTTGCAACTATCCTCAGCTTTTGATAAGTCACCTTAGCAGCAAATTGAGTTCAATGATTAGACTTTGTCTTTAAACACAGGATAGCTGCACCAAGGAGTTGTATGAGTCGCTCCTCCCAACACGTCCTCTTCTTATATTGCCCTATTGCCGTATATCTTGCTGGGGTCCTAAGGTTGCTCCATAATTTGCCTCAGTTCTTGCAACAGGTCTTATTTCCTGGAGCACAATGAGTATTTTATGTGCTTCACTGATACCTTTGGCCCTGCTTCCTGTACTCAAAGTCACTTCTACCAGGTCTCTTTAGAACAGAATTTTTTTCTTTTTATTGGGTCCACATTAGTGAAATCTCTCTACTTAGAGGGTTATCTCCAGTATTCCACTTAATATTAGGAATGCTTTTAAAATTATGCGTTAGCTGATTTACTATCGGGCTCTTTCAAGCCAATATTTAAATGGCACTAAAATGGAAGGAATTCTTTGCCCCAAAATGGCAAAACCCTGCTTTTGTTGGCTTGTTCTTTATTCTTTAGTGTCCCAGTAGACAAACAGTTGAACACGGTGCCACTACTAGCAGTTAACTGTGTGACTTTGGATGCACTGGAGATATACCTCAGTGGCACAGTGCCTGCCTGGCAAGCATGAAGTTCTGAGTTCAATCCACAATGCTTAAAAAAAAGTCATGTGGCTTTGGGAAGTTTCCCTAATCTATGTAAGCCTCAGATTCGGTTCTTGTCAAATAAGACCAACTGCCTTACTGCTTTGTGGTGGCTAATTAAGGAAAGGTATATAAAGCACTTAGAATAAGATCTGGTAGAAAAATAAGTACTCAGAAAATACTAGTATTATTCATTAAAATTATTATCATTGCCTGAAAAACACAATGCAAATTCCTCCCTGGCAGGTCGAGGAGAGGAAAGCAATTGTGTATCTCAGGTATCTGCATGAACCCATGGATTAGGGTTCCCTTTACCTTTAATAAGTCTTCTGCATCCCACTTTCCCCATACATGATTAAGTATTTCCTAGGCAACTGATGGGTGCTCTCTCTAAAGCTAGGCATGAATTAATCTGCACCCTGTTCAAAGACTCCAAGGGATCCTCATTGTCAAATAATACAAACACTCAACTCTTTGTTTTGGAAACCCTCACCTCTACGCAAAGGGCCTTGGAATGTTATCTACAAAGGGTCTGGCAGTTCACTGAACACCGAGCTGGCACACCTGAAGCCTTGTTTTACTTGCTCTGCAAAGGATTGCCCAGATCAGCTGTAACTCCCTCTCCACGCCTGTGTACGAGGACATTTCTGTGCTCGCTGGACATTTCTAGTATTTCCCATCTCCCTCCACTCCTCAACTCATCTGTCAAAACTCCAGCCCAGCCCACATAAAAGTTATCTCACCCATAACTCTGCCAGTGATTCATATTTAAAGGAGTTCAGAGGGTTTTTTATAAACAACTTTGTATTTATATGAACTGCATTTTATGATGCTGTCTTAGAACTCTAAAAAACTCCCATACCACATCGGAATTTCAAAGCTTTGAACAGCAACAGCACTTGGGTAGTGAGATGTTAGGAATCCAACACCCTTCCCAGCTGAGGAATTGATTCTGGCTTGAATGTGTGAAAGAAAGATCTTTAGTTATGAAACCAACAGACCTGTATTGGAATCTTATCTCTAGGATTTAACAATCAGTTGGTCATAGACAATCACTTAATATCTATGAGAGTTTTTCTTTTCTCGAGTAGTTCATGTTTGAAGTTTTGTTCAGCAGATGCTGAATAATGCAGGAAAATCCAAGTGCCTAGCAAAAAGTAGCTGCCAAGTAAGTGGTAAACATTATTATCATTTAATCAACTGGCCAAAGTATTAGCTCTAGTTTGCCAATTATTGAAATTTGGCACTTAAGCCTTTTAGCTGGTCAAGAAGTAAATACAGTTTTTCAAGATTTAGAAGTAATGTGTTTGGTAAGAGTTCAGTTGGACAATGCTGAGTGTCAAACTCAAGCTGATAACTTGCTTCTAGAAGTTTGGTCTGATTCTTCCTGAAGACTATGGATCATAATCATACAATTTAACCAGCCATAAAGGGGAATGTTTTGACTAAATGTCATTTCCACATTTTCCTTTGAGGTAACAGATTTGCAGAAAAATGAGCTGCTCCAATATCTTTGTGAGTAGTTTGTGCAAGAGAATTTGGCTAAATGGAGGTATATGTTGTTTTATGTTCTCACTTTCTAAGAAAAAAACCCAAAACCGAGGCACACAGCTAGCACTGCAAACCTAGTTAATGGAAAAGCTACTTTGAAAACCAGGTCTTCTGCTGCTGTCACAGTATCCTCACACAAGACACAAGTATGTTTCATTTCCTTTGGTTTTTCTTGCCATCTATTCTAAGTCAAACCTCTGTTGACTACAGTGGTTCCATGCTTGTTTCAGTGGGCAAGTTGTTTTTGTTTCTAAACCAGAAGACAGAGGATTTAAAATGACAGCAATAAAAGACTTTTTTATTGCCTACATGGTGACGTGGCATATTGTTTGTGTGATGGAATCAGTTTGGCTCAAGAATAAAAACTTTAAAAGGGCAATCCCTACACAGCGAAAAGGAAGCAGGCAATCTTCATCTGGTGCAGAGAAAAATGACTATACTAGATGAAAGCACTGTCAGAAAATATGAAAACCTTTTTAAAATTTGCATCTGGATGCTTCTGACATCATGTAGAACCAATCCAAGTAAAATTCTGCAAGCCTTAGAAAAATCAAAGCACAGGAATAGAGATCACATCCCGATTTGCTGGGCTTCTCTCCTCATCCTCCATTCACCTGGCAGCAGTGATTCTGCACCCCTCATGTTCCTAAGCATAGCTGCATTTCTCCTCAAAAACCACATTGCCTCGCAAAAAGCTCATCCTCTTTAAATAAAATGAATTACTTCACAACCCATTGACTGACAAATTAAATTAATTCTTTTTGAGACAAAATGAGCAATCATGTTAGATTAAAATTCTCTCACTGATGAACATTCCAGGCGACTGTTTACCAAGTACTCCACACGTGTGAGAAAAATTTAATACAAGATAATGTGTGCAGTTTTGTGATAAACTTGCTTTTGGAGCAGGCACAGTTCAGACAAGTTTTTAGATACCATAGGTAGGCAAAGGTAAAGTAATGCACTCGCTTCACAGAATAAAAAAGAAAACACTTGTCTTTAATGTTTAGTAGGTCAAGATTAGATGACTGTGAAGGCACATAATCTGAGTGCTGGGTGCTGAGTGCCCGAAACCCTGCTGCCTCATTAGCAACCACTCAATCTTCGTTCAGAAAAGCAGAGACACCTGTAGAATGACTGGATCTAGAAGCAATCTCTAGGTCCTTTCATTTTCCCTTCCTTATTAGTGGTTGAACCTATGCTAGGCAAGGACTTAGCCACTGAGTAATACCCCACCCCTTTTTAATCTTACTCTTATTTATATATTTAAGTTTTTTTTTTTCCTCCAAGAGAGTCTTGTTTAGTTGCCCATACTTATCTTGGAGATGTCCTGCCTCAGCCCCCTAAACAGCTAGAATTACACGTTGATTCCCTAGGTGTTTGAAGTTCCCAAAGCTAAATAGGTTAGAACTCAGTCTGCTGGTATCATGTCTTCCATATCAAATAGCCAGGCAGCAAAAGCCCACTACTAGTTCCAGGGAAGACAGCATGTGGCAGACACTCTGCTGTCTACTAAATATCTGAGTCCCTTTATTCCATTCATAGAGCCCCAGTTGTAGCTGTGATCATGTTTCCTGAATTTAAAAAAAAATTCCAGCCTCCTCTACAAGTGGGCATGGCCTATGAGTCCCTTCTAACTAAAGAAGTGTAAGTGGAGGTTGTTCAATATGGCTTCGCAGAAAACTCATTATAGCCAGTTAACAAACAGCTATGGCGCATTACCCTTTCTAGTTCTCATGTGGGGAGCACAGATGTGATATCAGGGGTAGGTAGAGCAGCCATTTTTTCACCTTGAGGAGACACACATGAAGAGTCTACTCACAGCTGAATGTAAAGGTACAAGTTACAATCCCTATGCACTACAGATTTATTTCACTACTTCTACACTTTCTACTTAATGCATTTTATATTCTAGAAACAAGAAAAAAATTTTTTTAACTCTACCTAAATAAGTCACAAAAATCCAGTTTCCTGTTTCATTCATGTAATTTAATTTTTTTCTCTTGAGAAACTTATTCACCTTGGAAAGAAGACTGAAAATTAACATTGCTTCTTCTTTGTGACATTATTTTATGAGAAGAATAGACATTTTAACTTAATAGCAGCACAGAGATCCTTGTATCGATCATGTCCACCCTAGAATTGTCCACTATCTTAATGAAAACAAGAATCTCCCACTTTTGTGAGATTCAGCAACTGAGCTTATAAAATCAGCAAAAGGAGGACATATTTTATATGTAATCTAATCACCTCCTTTTCACTATTTATGATCACTACTACTGCAACTAATATTAATGTTTGATTAACATCAATAATGGATAGAAGCCCTGGCATATGCTTAAATGTAAACAGTAAACAAGTCCTCATTTCAAGCATGAATGACAAATGTAGCCTTTTAAATGCAACATCTTAGTGATTATAAAACTTTTTATGTATCCATTTTTAAATTGAGGTATAATTTACATGCAACAAAAGGTAAACATCTCCCACTTTCAGTTCAATGGCTTCTGCCCGTGTTATATGCCCATTTACTGTCAGTCCTGATACTAACAGTGTTAGCGGTATCTTCAGCTCTACCTTTTTTTTTTTTATGGGTACCAGGCGTTGAACTCACCACCACACGCTTGCAAGGGAGGCGCTTATGCTGCTGAGCTAAATCACCAGCCCTTTAGCAGTATCTTATTAGGGTTTGATACTGACTTAAAACTAATGATGTTGAAAATGTTTTCATTTGCTTCTCTTTTATGAAAGTATTGAAATCTTTCAACTCTTTTCTACTGAGTTATTTGTCTCCTTTTGAGTAGTATAAATTATATATTTTTAATACAAGGTGTGTGCGTGCACGTGTGTGTGTGTTGTTTTCTCAGTGTCTGCCATGTCTTTTCATTTCTGTAACTGTCCTTTTTGAAGAGCCAACTTTAAAACTTTGATGAAGTTCAGATTTTTTTCTTTTATACTTCATGCTCTTTGTTGTTGTTTGGGGCTGTTTCAAAAAACAAACCCTTTGTCTTATATGTCACAGAATTAGCGTCTTCCTAAGATGAAGTCTCCGTGTTACCGAGGCTGGTGGGGAACTCCTGGGGCAGCCTCCTGGGTCGCTGGGACTGCAGGTGTGCACCTAGCCTTAAAATCCTATCCTGTTTCCTTGTGGATGTTTTGTATGCTTAGCTCTTTTATTTAGGATCCCCATAATTTTCTGTCAAATTTTGTCATTAGTGCATGATAAGAGCAAAGGGCCAATGTAATAATCCACCCCACCTTACTTTTTTATTTGTCCAATATTTCTACATTTGTGGAAAAGATTATCTTTTCCCCCTCTGAATTATCTTAACACTTTTTAAAAAAAATATGTTGGCAAATTTGCTGGAGACTATTTAGGTCTACACACACACTCCATGGATACGTGGAGTATCCGTGGAGTGCCCATGTAGTGTTGATGGATACAAATGTTCTCCAAGTTAACAATGGTTCCATTTTACAGTGATGTAAAAGTGCAACACATTCAACAGAACCACGCTTCCATTTTTGAATTTGGTGTTTTCCTGGTCTAGTGATGTGTGGTAGACTCCCCCGTCCTGATGCGGGTCAGGGAGCCAGTTCTCAACCAGCCACACAATCACAAGGGTGAACAATCGGGACACCTGCGTTCCTCTGCTGCTCCTTAGGCTCGGGATAGTGGATAAATTTTCGGCTTTGAGTCTTTGAACTTGTAGTGAGTTTACTGAAATGTAACCCTCTCACATGCTGAGGAGCATCTAGATACCTCTGCTTTATTTAATCACTGCACGTTTAAGGTAAGTGAATTCAGGTATCTTCAATCCTCCCATTTTGAGTTTCTTTTTAAAAGTTGCTGAGGCTAATCATAGTGGTTTGCATTTCCTTGCAAGCTTTAGAATCTGCTTGTCATTTTCAGCCAAAACAAAAAACCTGCTGAGATGATATGAAGAAAATTGACAATGTGATAAAGATTGAATTTTCTGATGCACAAACATGGCATAATTCTCCAGTTATTTAATTTCTTTCAAAAGTGCTTCATAGCTATTGGGTACAAGTCTTGTACAAAGTTTATGTAATTCATCTCTAAGTAGTTTATTTTTAATTTCTTTAAAATACTGATGCCCTTTTTGTGAAACAAATACAATTTATTCTCATGTAATAATTGTGTATCCTACAACTTGTCTAAATACACTTAGTTTTTTTGTGGCTTTGGGTTTGCTTTTGAAGATTTTCTTTGTATCTTACCATATTGTTTGTAAATAAAGGCACTTTTTTCTTTCTTTACAATCTATATTTTCCCTGTTTTTTCTGTCATTCTTAGATTTGCTAAGAAGCTTTTTGGTTGTTTGTTGGTTTGTTTTATTTTATTTTTCTGGAGAGGTGTTTGAATTTTTTAAATGATTTTTTTGCATCTATTCGGATGTACCATTTTTAAATCTGCTAATGTGAATTACATTGCTTTGCCAATGCTAAGCCTGTCTAGGTTGACTACATCCCACCTGATGATAACCTAGCTTTATTTTTTTATATTATTGTATTTGATTGATAAAATTTTTTAAAGAATTCTTTGCATCTATCATTATGAGAAATATTGAGGATGTTTTGGGGAGGTTGTTTATTTGTTTGTTTGTTTGGGTATGGGCTTTGGTTTTGTCATGGTATAATTCTAGGTTCACAGACAGCAATAGGAAAAGTGTTCTTCTATTTCCATGAAAAGAGTTAATGTTGATATTGATACTCTTTCTCCTTTAAATGTTAGTTAGAATTCACCACTGTCTAAGCCTGGAATGAGTTTTTGTCATTTGTACATAAGAAACTTGTTTATTTCATATGGAAAGCAAGTTTATTCCTGTAAAACTGTTCATTTTATTCATTTGCTCTTTATAATGTTTGCATGATATGCAGTGATATATTTCTCTCAGTGTTGTTTTTGGGAACTTACTCTCTTTTTCTCCAACAGTTTGACTATAGAATTTTCAATTTTATTAATCTTTTAAATAACTACTTTTAAATTTAAGTACTATACTGTTTTCATGTTTTCTTTTTCATTGATTATTTCTCATAATTATTATTTCTTTCTTTTTGCTTTCTTGGGGATTAATTTGCTCTTTTTTCTCAAAGTAGGACCTTCTATCACTGACTTGAGACTGTATACACAAAAGCATTTATTACAATGAATTTTCCTCTAGCCACTGCTATACTATGTCTTACAAATGTCAATATGTAGCATTTTTCTATTTATCTAGCACAGAATGTTTTCCATTTTTCTGTGAATCTTTTTAATGATTCATGTTTTATTTAGAAATGTATTGTTTAATTGGCAATTGTCTGGAGATTGTCCAGATATATTTCTCATGTTGATTTATTACTTAATAATTTTGTGATCAGAAATAAAACTTTTAGTTTTAGTACCAGGGATTGAACTCACAATCTTGCGCTTGCCAGGCAGGTGCTTGTGCCACTGAGCTGTATCCCGGGCCAGAAACCAAACTTTTTAAGGTTTCAATCCCTTGAACTTTCTGGAGATATATTTTAGGTCTTAGAATATGAAATAGCTTGATAAATGTTCTGCATGTGCTTGAAAAGAAGGTTTTGGTGACAGAGTCTATGAATGTCAATTGTATCTAATAGATTGAGACTGTTTGATTCTAGTGCATTCTCGCTGATTTTCCATCTTCCTCTTCTTAATAATTGAAAAGAGGGTCAGTATTTCCAAGTGTAATTGTGCCTTTGTCTCTCTGTTACATCAGGTTTTGTTTCATGTGTTTTGAGGCGCACACACACACACACACACACACACACACACACATTTTGGATTGTTGTATCTTGGTAATTTGACAGCTTGTACCCATAAGAAATGACCACATTTATTTCTTATACTATTTCTTCTTTGGAAATCTACTTTATTTGATATTAATATAACCACTAGGGTTTTACTTTGGCTCTTTATTGTATTGTATATAATTTTTTATCTCTTCTTTATTAAACTGTTACTTAGGCTGGGCTTTTTAGGCAGCATATCTTGATTTTATACCAGTTTGGTGGAACAAGTTATTGATAGAGAAGGACTTAATTTCTCTATTCCTTTTCTATCTGTTCTACTTTGGTTACCTGTTTTTTCTTTTCTTGTTTTTTTTTGTATTAACTGTTTTATTTCCTACTTTATTTCCATTATCTGTCTCTTTAGAGGTTTGACTCGAAAGACCTTAGAGTGGGACTCTAAGGTCTGCAGTCCAAACTTGCACAGTCTCAAGGAAATTTTGAGAACTTTACGATAGTATACTTCCTTTTCCCTGCTGTTGAGCCTGTGATATGTTGTCAAAATTTTATTTTCACATATATTATAGCTCCCAAAAGAGCCATTATTCTCTCTCTTAAAAGTCTTTTATCATTTAAATTTTAAGCATTTTAAAAGCTTTTAAACTTGCCCATATATTTACAATTTCTGACATCTACTGTTTCTGATCGTCTTCATTCCTTTATGTAAAAGATTCAAGCTTCAAATATTTTCTTTCTTCTTGAAATATTTACTTCCACTCTTTTTGTAGTCAAGTTCTGATGGCAATATATTTCTTAAGCTTTTGATGCCTGAGGAAGTCTTTATTTTGATTTTTTTTGAATGTTTGAAGAATACATTGTCTGAATATAGAACTCGAGGTTGACTTCAACTGTGTTATGTCAGGAAAGTAAAACATGTTGTGCCATTTTCTTCTGATCTGAGTGGAAAGTCTACGGCCATTCCCCTGTACATTACTTGTCTTTTTTTTCCCCCCTCTGGCTGATTTTTAAATTCTATCACTGATTCTGACTATTTTATTACAAGGCGATGGATTCTTCCTATTGCTTCTGCATGGGATAATTCGTGTATCTTTGGCCTCACTAATAAGCTAGAAACTTCCTGTGAATTCTACCAAACCTCTTGTGGAAATATTTTTCCACTCTGGCTGATGGAAACAGCAACTGTTCCTCAGTGTATTTGAGCACTGGGGATTATTCAGTCTGCTCCTTCCCATGATTCTGCATTCTTTCTCCTAAACTGGGAAGTTTCCTTACGTGACAACCTGGATCATGATTCCACTTGAGACTTGAGAAGACCTTTTACAGATCTTTGAGTGGATCTACAGATAGATACATAGATCTAAGTATCCGTTACATAGCCAGAAATGTAGAGGTAGAGATAGCAGGATGAAATAGGGAAAGATATTAAGTGTCTTTCTCTCTGATCCTCTGTTCCAGAGTTCCAGCTTCCTTGATTTCCAGACACTGAGCTCTTTCTCCTTCTTCACTGTGACTACTGAACTCTAGGCACATTTTATAAAGTAGGCCACATTTATCTTTGTCACTTTCCTAATTCATTTTCTGATCTCCCTTACACTGCCAGCCCCTTGTTTTCAGGCTTTTGGGCTAACAGTGCCACCCTATCATTTCATCAGTGAGTGAATACTTACCCCTACAATCACGTTGAAGATTCACACATTCTTTCTATGTGCCAAAACCACTCTCTCCCTCCACCACCCAAAATTCCTCTTCCTTCTGTGATGGTAGGAAGAGATAAAATGTGGATCAAATACATGTGGCAAAGAAGAGGATAAGAAGATAAACTCTAGAGTCAAGTCCCGTGTCCCCATTCTGACTGATTCTCGCTAGACATATGACGAGGCAACTTCCTTAACCACTCTGGGTCCCAATGTCTATTTGTAATGTAAGAATAATTACTTTAGAAGACAGTATGAGGACTGAGTAACATTGTCCATTTAAAGAAATTTGCACCATGCCAAGGACAGGGATAGCCATGGGACATTAGCTGTCAGTGGTATTGTTCACAGATATGTAACTGATGAACCCTTGCTACTTTTACAGTTTAAGGAATATCCATTATGCAGATAAAGCTTAAGTTGGGCAAATCTTTGCATACTCCCTTTATCTCCCACTTTCTTTTTCATTTAAAAGAAAATAAAAACAATAAAAATACAGATTTTTCAAAACAAGATAGGAAATTAACAATGGTTATTATATTACATATTGTTGTCTTCAAAATTGTTGCTCGGATTACCAGATATAAGCATGCAAAATTCATCAAACAATGTAAGCACTAACTTTTCTTTTCAATAAACTAGTAGAATGAGAAGCACAATTATGTTATATATGATTTTTTTCCCTTCCTTCTTTTCTCCTTTTCCACATCCAGGTTGTTCTTTCCTTTTGAGCAATTTCTCTCCTTTTCACAATATCTGCTGTACCTTTTGGATCTTATTTACTCTTTCAATTTCTTACACTAGGGAAACAATACAATGTTTACACATGTGAGTCTGATTTGTCTCATTTATAAGTATGGTCTCTTGTTACATCCATTTATCCATAAAAACTTCAACTTTATCTTTCTTTATAGCTGAACATTGCTCCATTGTATAAAAATACCACATCTTTTTTATTCATTCTTCAATTGATGGGCATTTGGTTTGTTTCTAAGATCTGGCTATTACAAATTGTGCTGCTATAAGCATGGGTGCACATACATTACTGTGGCATGATGTTTTCAATTCTTCTGAGAAAATACCCAGAAGGGGAATAGCTAGGTGGAATTAGACCTCTAATTCTAGTTTTTTCGAGCATCTCCACACTGATTTTCACAGTGATAGCACCAGTTTGCACTCCCACCAACAGTGAAGAATGTTCCATTTTCTCCACAGCCCGACCAGCATTTGTTATTAGTTGATTTCTTGATGATAGCCATTCATTCTGGAGTAAGTTGGAATCTCAATGTTGTTTTAATTTGTATTTCTCAAGTGACCAATCATGTTAACAGTTTTTCCTATATTTATTTGCCACTTGTATTTCTTCTTCTGAGAAGTTTGTATTCATCTCAGATTCCCATTTTTGGATTGAGTCTTTGAATTGGGGATGGCTGATTTTTAAAATTCTTATATTTTCTAGATAGTCCTTTGTCTGAGGGACAGTTGGCTAAAATTTTTTCCCAAATCTTGTGTTTTCTTTTCATTCTGTTGTTGATTCTTTGGAGATGCAAACACTTTTTAATAAAGTAAGATCCCACTGTGTGTGTGTGTGTGTGTGTGTGTGTGTGTGTGTGTAGTATTTTCCATACAGTTTGGTTTTTGTTCCTAAACTCTCTGCCTACTCCTATGTTTTCTAGATTTCTACTACTTTCTCTTCAAATAGACCTAGTGTTTCTGTTTTACTATTTAGATCTTTGGTCCATTTTGACTTTAGTTTAGTGCATGGTGATATGCATTTGTCTAGCTTTAGTCTTTAGAATGTGGAAAGCCAGTTTTTCCAGCACTATTTATTAAAGAGGCTATCTTTCTTCCATGTTTGTTCACTTTATTGAAGACAAGGTGGCTGAGTGTGTTTGGAGATGTGTCTGCATCTTCTAATCTGTTCAACTGATCCTCAGGTCTGTTGTCTGGTTGTTTGTTTTGTTTTGTTTTTTACCAGTACCACGCTGATGTTATCACAGTAACTTTGTAGTATTATTTCAAGTCAGGGATTGTGATGCCTCCTTCCTTGCCCTTGTTGCCTAGGATTGCCTTTGCTATTCTTTTCTGGTTCTGGATGAATTTTAGCAATGTTTTCTCTAGGTCTGTACAGTATGCTAACGGTATTTTGATTAGGATTGCATGAAATCTGTGTAACAGTTTTGGAAGTATGGTCATTTTCATAATGTTGGTTCTTCCTATTCTTGAGCATCTTTGATTTTTTTTCAAAGTACTATAATTTTCAATGTAGAGATCTTTTACTTCCTTTGTTAGGTTGCTTCCCAAGTGTGTCATGTTTTTGAATGTTATTGCAAGGGGTGTGGCTTCCCTAATTTCTTCTCAGTGAGTTTCTTGTTTGCATATAGGAATCCTATTGGTTTTTGAATGCTGACTTGCCTCTCATTTTCAAGTAAGAAATGACAAT
Organism: Dolichotis patagonum; assembly: GCA_004027295.1. NCBI lineage: Eukaryota > Metazoa > Chordata > Mammalia > Rodentia > Caviidae > Dolichotis > Dolichotis patagonum. The sequence goes on from PVJX010006918.1 coordinate 68,115, forward strand.
GTGAGTCAAATTTTGCTATGTATCACAGTGTTGAGGGTCCCCAAAACTGCACTTGATGATTTGATGATTTCTTTCAAAGATAACAGGATACAGCATATAGTTACACTCGTGGCTATCACATATTATAGTAAAAGGGTACAAAGCAAAACATGCAAGGGATAAGAGCACAAGAGCAAAACCCAGATGGAACCAAATGCAAGTTTCCAAAACTATAGTCACACAAGACACACTTAATTCTCCTATCTTGGAACTGGACAACATGTATGAGATTTTGTCGACCATTTCATTATCCCCATTTCACTGAGAGTCAGCGCCCAAGCTTTTTGGGGTAGCTGGTAACACAAGTCCCGTTCTGTGTAGCATGTACCAAAATTCAGACTTCTGTGAAGAAAGTAGGTCTTTGAGAGAAACCATAGTCTTCATGTAAACAGCTTGAAGTTTCAGCACACTGAGTCACTCACTCACTTAGGGAAAGTTTCCTGCCCATGTAGAGAGCTGTTTGCCAGTAAAATTCCCAAATATCACAAAGCTCAAGTTGTAGCTTGAGCTTTCTGAGAAAAGCAGGATCAGATCTGCTACATTAATTCTCTTCTGCATAGTCATCTGCAAGCTTTTTAAGACTTCCTACCGCACTCAGAATTCTCCAGAATTCCCAGTGGCTGCAATGCCAGGAAGTGAAAAGGAAAGAAAATGTATCATGGCCAGGATTGTCAGCACTGCTTTTTGTAATTTAATTCCAACCCTCTACAAAATTCTTAGGACTCAAACATTGTTATAGATATTTTTCTTCATGTGTCACTGAGTTACAGACAAGATTTTAAGAAAGATAAGACTCACTGCCATAGATTCATACTTGATATTCAAGAAAAATATTTTGATTAGGCTGTCGCTATCTCACCTGTATTAATTATCAGAACATGTTTGTTTTCATTGTTGCTATTAGAAATAAGATGATATCTAACCATCTAAGGTTGAAAGTTTAGACAAAATAACACTTTAATTTACTAACAAATGTCAATTATTTTACGAATAATTTGTTTTGTTTTTACCTTATTGATGTACAATGAAGAGAGACACTTACATGATACATATCTGTAAGATTAAGTATTGCCTGAAGCCCTGATAGCAATCCATTCTCTGATCAGCAGATGAAAACCCTATACTCACCTCCTGTGTCACACTGAGAGCTATCGTTTAACTGACAATGTACTCACTTGTCTAACACCTTGTCCCATGAAGAGCTATTTCAGAAAAGAAGATATGAGCTCTTGATTATAGCTACACTCACATTCTTGATATAGCTAGACCTTGCTCTAGAAATCCATAACTATTTGAAGGTTATCATTTAAATTTCATATGTCTGAAAATTGAAAGCCTGCATGTTTAAATAATTCATAGGTTCAATTTGAAATTTAAATGATTAAAAACTTACATGTTTAAATAACTCATCAATTGTGTGTATATTCATGGACATGTGTTTTAATAATGGAAAGTGTAAATTTATATAATAATGTAGTTTTTTGTTATGCCATATTTGGTTTGTACTTTTGGTCATTGAAATTGTATCATTTCTTTTCCTTCAACTTTCTTTAGCTTTCAACACTTCTACTTTTAAAATATGTATTATAAGGCTCCAATTTTTCACTTAATATTATTATAACTTTTACCCACTAATTCCAATGCATAATTAAATTTGCCATTTTAATTTTTTTCAGATTCCCTTTTTGGCTTTGAATTATACGGACATTATGGTTTTCAGTGTCTATTCCTATGGAGTAGTAAAGTAAGTTACTACTTTCTAATTAATTATATTATGATCAGAAAGCTTTGTCTAAACTATACTAGCTCACAGAAATTGGCTCCTTAATATGGACTCAACCTTGTCCTCCAATTGCGCCTTGCAGAAATATTAGATTACTTATTATACCCTGAAAATGCCAATTCTTCAACTGGATTTTTTTATTCCTTGGCTGGTTTTGATTTCCTTCTGTAGTCATTTCATCTCATAATCTACTAATAATCAGCTTCCCTGAATCCTTCTGAGTTAAGGGCTTCTTCTATGTGTTCCCTTATGGCTTGTGCCTCCTTTTTTATAACATCCATTTCCCACTCTAGTTCAGCTGTCCCTATCTTTTGCTTCCATACCTAAGCAATAAAATTGGAATTAGAATTAGATAAGTACTGCCACCTATGTGGGGCTATAAATTAATAACTAAAAGAAGGGAATATGATCAAAGACCACATTTTCTTTGATTCACATTAATTGGTTTTATGTGGGCCCAGGTTAACTTTGCATGACTCCAGTTAAACTGCCATACTGATCCAGTGAAAAAAGTTTAGGTATTTTTAATTTGCTACAGATTTAGTTGTTATCTCGCTTTCCTCCAAAATCCACCACCAGATGGCAGTAAAAGCACCAGCTATTATTTGAAAAACGACCCAACAACCTGCTGAATGATACCAAATTTATCACCAAGAATTTTCAAGGTTAAATGTTCATTGACAGGAAGAGATATTTGAAGGGAATATAGTAGGCTGAATAGTTTGTATGTTAAATTAAAAATACAGCCACAATATCAATGACAAAGAAAAAATTCAAAATAAATACAAAAATAAAAAAACACAAAACACTGACCTTGTATGTGTGGGGTAGGGGGAGTGGAATCCATAAACTGAGCCAATAAAAGTGGAAAGGACAAATCAGCTACATGGAATACATTTAAGGAAAGTTTTTCTTTCAATACTTGATAAATTACGAATCTTTGGACTAGTTTCAGATTTCACTTGTATAAATTTTGTTTCTCCGCAGTTCACCCATTTCAAACAGATAACAGAAACCGCTGAATCTGTAATCTTTGATCTCTTTAAAGTGACTAGAATCTATCAACAAAATTAAGATTCAATTCTACTCTGTATTGAAGCAACACATTAAAAATTAAAATTAAAAAAGAGACTTTCTTTGAGTTTAATCTGGGCAATACAGACAAACAGATTCCAAAGCTGTCAAAATGGACCAGTGTAATTATAGATTCCATTAACAGAAAAAAAGCATTCAGAACAAAGGATGGGACAGTCTGGTCCAGGGATGGCAAACCTCTTAGAGACCAAGTGTCCCCACTGCAACCCAAAACCCACTTATTTATCCCAAATGCCAACACTGCAACTAAACTTAAATCCTGAGATTTGAATTTAGAAAAAGACAACTCATACATTAAAAGAAGAACACAATAACAATTTTCAACCATACAGACAGCCTGCTGTGTTATGCATGCCATAGGTTTCCCACCACTGATCTAGTGCATTTACGTTGGTTGAAACACACCTGAAACACTAGGGTTTGGACCTGTAAGTTTACAGTAAACTGAGAAACTTAAAGACATCTACAGCAAGGAACCACAGTCTATCTGCACTGAGTAATTATGATTGTTAAACTATGGAAAGGAAATCAGACAATGCATCTGAAAATATGTAAATACCTGTTATAAAAAAAGAATAATATTTTCTGAATGGTATGGGAATATAACAGAAAAAACAGCAGGTAAAATATCACAGCAGTGCTGATAGAAATTCAACACAAATGTGATCACTCACTCTCAGTTCTTACAGCATAGAGGACTGAGATAGCACAGCACTGCTCCTACTATGCACAACTAGAGAAAAGTTAAGTATAACTGAGCTTATAAGACAGAAAGGGAAATCTCCAAGAACCAGAAATGAAGAAGAAAAGAACGCAAGCTTGTTACAGAACTGGTACCAAACTGAACAGAAGACACTCTGCGAGTAAGGAGTTAGAAAACAACTATTTATTATGCTGGCAGGCTGGTGGGAAGCAGCTCCCAATCACCAGTCCCCAAGTCAACTTTTTGGCTTAGTTTATACAGGTTTGCAAGCAGGAAGTACAAATGCTTGACAGCATGGTTAACTTTCACTGGGTCGGGTTAGTCATTGCCCGTTACTGGTTAGCAAGTCCTTGAAATATGCTAGAAAAATAGGATATATTTTTAGGAGGGGAAACACAGACATTGCAGCTGGACATAGTCAGGCTATCTATGAAAAGCAGCTGGTCACAGTCAGTCACAGCTGACTGTGTTTAGCAGTCTAGCTACATGGTGGGTAGGATGAAGCATATCTTGTCCCAATATGATATCAGTCCGGTAGTTAGCTTTAAAATTTCAAAATTTCTGCCCAAGCTAAGGTGGGGTTGAGATGAGCAGAAGAGAGGGGTTATCAGACTCAGAAACTGGCCCTCCTGACCAATGGCTTTGACACTAAGGCAATCTTAACATTTAATGTCTTCTTGGGCTCCAGAGAGCCCAGTAGGTTGGACATAAAGCAGAAACCCAGAGGGGCTGCGCCATCCTGAAAGGTGGCTGCAGAAAACTCCACCCACTAATTCAGGCAGCATTTTGTCTCTGGAAAGGAATCCTTTCAGGACCCAGGATGCTCTGGGTTCCCACCATAAGAGATGCTTCTCCCAGCCGTTGTTTCCTAGGAAGTTTCTCTATCACCGTTTCTGCCCTGAACAGGAGTGCTGGGGAAAACCCAGCCATTTGCCCTGAAAATAAGTAAATGCTGAACTCAATCGAGTGCTGAAACTCTAGTCAGGACCTGGGTTTGGGGTGGGACACATTCATAATGACTCTTTCAGTTTTTGTTAAATGAAACATCCCATAATGTACAGATGTTTCATCTAATAATATTTGACCAGTACCACTCCCAGAGTCAAAGCCCGACTTCTCCCCCCAAAAAGAATCAAACCCTGGAGCCCACTGTCTGGAACATTTTACTGCTTCCCATTTTGAGTTGCAGATGTAAAGGGAGGTTAAAGAGGTCTAGCTTTTAAGAGTACCACCATGCTTTTATCCAGAAGCACTTAGAAGTTATATTCAGCACTTCATCATCTTTGGTTATATTTAATTAGTTGTTCCACAGTTGCAAAAAGACCAGCAGCGACAGTTCTCAGGAATGGGCCATAAGTGCTTTACTTTGCTTTGTTCTTGTTTTATTTTATCCTTAGAAAAATTCCATGAGGTTGGTAGGATTAAAAAGCTCACTGCCTCAGGTAAGAGGCAAAATGTGACCTGGGTATGCCTTCCAGCCCCAGCTGCCAACTTTGCTTCCTCATTCACTATGCAGTTCAAGATGGGTCACATGACCTGTTCAGGGACCGCCGATTTGTCTCCTGATAGAACCACTGAACAGGAGTCACCTGGAAGTTTGTGACACTTAGATTCCACTTTACTGTGCTGCAGGTTCTGATTCTGAGATGGGGCCCAGGTGTGTTGTCATTGAACAGTTCTGTGGATGATTCTGGTGCCAGGCTAGTTCTGGGAACAATCTTATAGGTAACACAAATTTGTATGCGCTGGAGTAGAATAACTCTACCCTTTCAATTTGGAATGATTTTAATTACTGGAGAACTTTGAAGAAACTTGAACCTCAGAAAAGCTGATCATACAAGATGCGAATAAAAAGACTTAAGAGGTCACAAAAAAGGGATTTCAGGTTTAGAGATAGTTTGGGACACTGTGTGGTACACACTTGTGTAGCTGTATTGAAGACTGACAAAAAGTCACCAAAAAGTCACTTGTTTGATTGTATTTAACCCAAACCTTCTCCAACTCTCTTAGTCTTTTTGGGGTACAATAACAAAATACTATGAACCGTGTGGCTGATAAACAGCAGACACTTATTTCTTACAGTCCTGGAGGCTGGGAATTCTAATCAAGGGACTGCCGGATTTACATACAGCCATCTCCTCACTCTCACCTCACATGGTTGAAGGATGAAAGGATCTCATTCACCTCATTATTGAGATCTGATTACCTGCCAAGGACCATCACGTCCTAAGACCATAGCCTTGGGTAAATGCAGTTGGAGTTTCAGTACATGGATTGGAGAGGGAACACAATTATTTGAATCATAACACCCATCCAGTTGATCAATAGCTTCTTTTCTCTTATAGTATCTGTGGAATCCACAGCAGTAATTCAAGATTTAATTAGCGATGTTCAGAGAGTCGTATGAAAACTGTGCGAGAGTTTTTGGGAGGAGACGTGTTAATTCCCTGTTTTCAAGGTCCTCTCTCCTAGTACACATATACCTTTCTACCCATGATCGCTCACTGGTTTTCACGGTGATCGATACACCCTCAACAGCCCTGTCTTGCCTTTCACCATGTTCTGAACTCAATGTGAACTTACTGGAAAATTCCAGGCAGTTAAACTTTCTCAGTCAGTGTTTCTGAATAGTGGCTCCAAATATTGGGAAAGTCTAGATAAAAACAGTAATAGTGAGAAGCTTGGATCCACCCAAAGCTCTCTTTGCACTATCCAGTAATAAAATGGGATGCTCCATAATCTAGCAGCAAGTCTTCAATTCCCTGAAGTCTTGAAAATGACTACCTTTTGAAGTTATCTTTTAAAAGTT